>PVHP010000553.1:47712-139239 GCA_004024765.1 Zapus hudsonius
TTGTAAACGGTTCTGGGTGGAAGCTGGGGAGTAGATGGGCTCAGACTGGAGAGGAGGAACAGGTCACATGGTCAGGGTCAGTGTGCCCACGAAGGCCTTGCCTGTGTGGCAGCCGCAGCTGCTGCTCAGCCTCTGGGCACAGGCTGCACGAAGCCTTAGAACAACCCTGAGCTGATGAGTGCACTTCAGGCCACAGCTGGTGCGGGACCCGATCCCAGAGCTGGTTCTCTGCAGGCCCACAGACCAAGCCAATTCCCAGGCATGAGGACGGCCTGGAAGAAGTCCCTGCTGCAAAGTATTCCCCCAAGAACTCTGTGAAGATGCCGATACTTCTGAAGCCTGGGCAGTGACATCTGGGATGGTGACCCATTTCACCTGATGGGTTCAAGCAGGGAATGGCTACACCCAGGCCAGGGACAAGTGTTGGGTGGCTGGGCAGCTGTGGGCTGGGCCCAGTAGGGACTAGATTTAAGCACAAAAAAGACTTTGTGTGGGGTACTGAGAGGTGTCCTGCACCATAATGCAGACCGGAAATTGCTACAGTGCAGGGCATGGCATGCCTGGAGGAGAGCACTTGGGGCTGGGTTGCATGGAGCCCACCCTAGGCTGGATGAGATGCACAGAGGCTCCCGGGAAAGATGGCAGGACCTGAGCTTTGGCATGATTAGTAGGTTGTCTTTCCAGGTCAAGGAAATGGCAGAAACACAGGAAGAGAACAAAGCAGACAGAGGCAGCAGGCCCGAGCGTGCTGGGGCCTCTGCATAAAGGAGCCCCTTGCTTCCTCGCAGCCAAGCTCCTGTTCCACGAGCCTGCCGTCCAGACACTGACCCTCCCAGAGGACTGTCACCAGCCGGCTGTGAGTGTGGGGAAGGGGAAATAAATTGTATCTTCCAAAGAAGGAAAGTAAAATGAAAACTGTCTTCCCAGGACCTTTCCCTCTAGGAATGTTCCAGAACTTCTGAAGGGTCAGTGTAAGGTGCAAGAAGGAGGCACAGGTTACCTCTCAGGTCTCCACTACTTGGGATTTATACAGAAGAGCTGGAGCAGGGAGTTTGTGGCCTGAGGTCGGGGTCCAGAGCAGCTAAGTGTGCATCTGAAAGCTGTAGGTGTGCTGGGGATGCAGCCCCCAGCCCACTAAACCTGTTTTCCAACTATATTAATTATACCAATAACTGCGATGACTACTTGTGTACTTGTGGTTTTGAACATTTGTTATGTTCATCCTTTCATTTAATCCTGTGATAGCTCTTCCTAACCAATGTCAATATTTGGTAGTTGAGGAAACTGAGTCACAGGTAACAAATGACTTCTCCAGTTGGCAGCTGATGGAAGTCCAGTTCTGAACCTGCACAACCTGAAGGAAACAAACACCCACTTCACGCTCCCCTGTAGTTAATCTCACAGGGCTCAAAGACTGGAGAGCCGAGTATATTTTGGGCAAGATGACATTTGTACTAATGTGCTTTCAATGGTAGGGCAAGCCAGGAGCTGGGGCACAGACGAGGAATCACGGCTCCTCGGTGCCATCCTATCACCTGGTTTGGGCTCTGATGACACACAGGTATATGGACATGAAATCCCATCAGGAGAAAACAGAAAAGCACCCAACAGTCCTGTCTCTGCTGAAAGGTGAGAAAAGATTTTGGAAAGAACAATAATTTCCAATTTCACATTAATTCGATTCTTTAAAAAAATCATCAAATTGCTTATGTTTCTACATTTCAAGAAAAAAGAAGTCAGTGGACAGCAGGCTCCAGGCTAGAGGAAAAGACCGAGAAATGACGCTGTTCTGCTGACCACTTCCACAGCAGCCTGGAAGCCATGTGATTTTCTGGGCAAGGCCTCTCTGTGGACTCTGTGCTATGAAGTGGCTGATGAAGGGCCAGCTTGTCACTGTCTGTGTGACAGGCAGGCTTGGCGGCTAGGCTCCTGCTACCTTGTTGGTCACCAGCCAGGCCAAGGCCCCCTGTCTTCCCTTCCCTACAGCCAGTGCTCGGCTGGCCTTGGAGGCTCGGTGTAGACACCACATGAGGGCCTGGAAGGTCCTCCACCCCCATCCTACCCCTAACAGATAAGAGGCCATGGGCAACTCTATTTGTTAATTCTCCCATGGTCTCCACAGTGCCCTGACCAGGCTGAGATTAGGGCAGTGAGGATTTGCTGGTTGGCCAGCTGGCCCGAGGGTCTACTTCCCAGTCCTTGCTCATAAGCACCGGGCATTCCAAAAAGTCTGCCAGGCAGCCAGCTGTCTTGAGTTGAATGTACTTTCCTGCAGAGACAAACCGTCTATGGGCACAGGATGTCCGACTCAATGGACTTGCTGAGCACAAGAGTGTCTGCAGTGCGGTTGGAAAAAGGAAGAGAAGGAACTGTGTCCACTCTGCTTGTCGGCACAGACTGTGCATGTGTGCATGTGTGCGTGCACAGGTATCAGAATAAGTGAATCTGAAAATCACTTGGCCTTGAGAAGTGCAACTGTTGGGCTTTGTGTATGGTGCTGGCTGACTGACCCCGCTCAATAGGCACCTGTGGCCCCAAACTGAGAGTTTCATGGAAATGGAGACCCTCTCTCCACTTCCTTTACTGCTTAGCCAGCCAGGCGAGGCTGGGCATGGAAGGCCGAGTGTCACACTGAAGCTCAAATCCAGGAGCCTCAGAGAATCTTCTCAGTGTGAGGGGAAGGGCTGTCATCCAGCTCAGAATCTAACTTTTGCCAGGGTGACTGGACTGGAACTCATGGCTTCTGAATCACTAATTTCTCTCTTTAACAAAATATGCTTGACTAGACCCACTGCTTTGTGGGGCTACCTATCAATCAATCAATGCATCAATCAGTGTGTCGGGCCCACTCACTTATGGAGCAGCCCCCGAGGAATGTATGCTCTGAGCTCACACTGGCTTGGGGTGCATTGACTCAGGTGACTCCTCCTCTTTGTTCAAAATGAGGACTTAGATCCTCTGGGAGACAGGTTGGACTTGGGCTGATGGGCTATAGAAGACGCCAGCCCCTACTGTATAGAGGTATGGGTCTATTGGGGAGCTGTCTAGAAACTTGTTCTAAGCCAACACACAACTGCAAACAATTTGGTGCTGAAATGAACCCTGGCCCTTAGGTGCCATCTGAGCATTAGTGTCACTGCCACTTACTACCTTAGTCACTGAAGACCTTCTGCAGCCAGGCATTGTGCGGGCCCTGGGACTGTCAAAGCAGACAACATAGTATTCCTGCTTTTATGGGGAGCTATTTCAGCCTTGTTGCAATTGTGATAAGAGTAATTACAGGGAAACATGGGGGTTGGGAAGCAGACAAGGGCCCTTCAAGGTCTGTAGCCACAGAGCTTACTGGAGGAGAAAGCGCCTGAGCTGAGCCTCCGATAAGTAGTAGCCAAGCGAGGGAGGAGAAGGGTGTCCAGGGCAGAGAAAATGTCCCTAGTGATGACAACTAAGGTAGGAATGGTTTACCTGGGAGGTAAACCTGGGAGGGTCTTGGGCAAATGGATCAAAACAGGCAGTGGGATGAGTGGAAGAGGTTGGGAGATAAGTAGAGACCAAGCATGCCCCAAACATCACATCAAAGAAAGCCAGAGGGAAATGGGGGGTATTGATGGACAGCTTGGAGTGACCCTGCTGAGAACCAGTAAGGACCCTTGATAGAGCCTATTCGGAATGAGGAAGGGTAATTTGGAGAAATATCCAAGAGTGACTGTGGTGAGTGCTGACAGCTGACTGACTCTCAAGTTCATTAAGTGATTTAACTAATAGTTCCCGAGGGCCTCTGTGTGCCAGGCTAGTGCCTGGATAGGAGGGAAGACCTGCTTAGGAGGAGCCCTGACTTTGAGGGCTTAAGAGAATGGAGGGTTGGTGGGGAAATTCCACATATATTGAGAATATCCGAGGAGGAACTTCAGGGATGTCCACAATGGAAGTGCAAGAACTTGAAGGATGAGCAGTCTTTCCATGGGAAATTCCAGAGTGGAGAGCCAACTGAAGCAAACAGCAAGGACCAAAGGTCCATGGTCAAAGACAAAGACTCTAGATCTTCTTTTTAGAGTCCAGGGGCGTTGAGTTATGAAAACGACAGACCATAGCTCTAGAAACTGCTTTCTTCCTCTCAGTGCCCAAAGAACCCCCAGGACATCAGCCATTCACCAGCCAGTGACAATCTCTTAGGAACCCAGACCCAGGCCATGTGGTTAAGTGACTTCTCAAGTTTTATAGAGAGAGGGGTCAAATTTCTGCCATTCACTGATCTTGCACCCCCGTTATCATCCCTCTTCTCCAAAGCCCAGTGGGTACTTGCCAGCATGGGCCAGATGAAGAAAGGCACCTGCAGGGTGTCTAAGGTGACTTCCAGGGAAAACCATCAACACAAGTGCCTTCCTTGGTCTGGCCCATCCTGACAAGTGCCCATGACAAGTACTCCTTGGCTGCAAGCCTCCCTCCCTTACCCATGCCCAGGTCTCTGCCAGCGCCTGGAGAGTTCCAAGAATGGGGAAAGTGGGGAACCGGATGCACAGCTAGCTTCTCAGATGGAAAACAGGCTCCTTGGAGGCTCCCCAGCCCCACTCCTTGGCAGCATAATTACAGATGCCTCCCTCCTTACAAACCCTTCCTACGCGCTGCATAAAGGAATACAATTTCTGGCTGTCCAAATTACAAGAGACCATAATGCACAAAAGCAATAAACACAGGTTCTAACAGCAATCAGATACCACTTATCGTAAACAATGGTTTTTGTGATTTATTGCGTTTGAAGCAGGTTCAGCATTACTCCTAAGATTTGGTTATTCTTGTTTTCAAGCAGAGTTGCCGGCAGCCAGCTGACGTCAGAGAAAATTGCTCAAACACAGCACATTTTTAAAAATAGGGCCAATGTGGTGTTAAGATAATAATAATAGAAAATTTGGGGTGGTTGTAGGCTGACATGAATGTCTAAACATGGGCCTTTTGGGGGGGTTGTGAATGCTAAGCAAGTCCTCACTTCCTAATGCCCAGCACTTCCTGTCCCTCCCACTGTCTTCCTGTCCTCTGAGGGACATGAGTGGAGGAGGAGACTAGCAACCTGTGTGGCCAAGCAAAAGTCTACTGTATCACATCAAGCTGCTCAATGAACCCACAACAGCCTTAGTCAGCCCTGGAGACTCCGAAAGTCAAGTTGACACAGTGCTCTGAGCTTAGAGGTCTGCACCAATCATTTCAAACAAAGCCCACCTCTGTGGTATAAGCATCCCTTGTCTCCTACACCTTGTCCACTGTGCAGGGGACGGACAGAGGCTGGGAAGCAGGTGGATGAAAGCAGAGTTCAATTTGGATTCCAAGAAATCGAAGAATCCCATATAAGTATTTCAGGAGTTCTGAAAGAGCCACTCCTGCTTCTATCAGGGAACTCTGTGTTGCTGGTCACTGGACAGTTTATATAAGTACCTATGGAGAGGAAAATTGGATTAAAGAACTAACCTTCCAATAGGAGTCAGTGGATTCTGCTTTGACCTTTCTCCCTCCCCTAATTCATCATTTCACCTTGACTTCTATTAGCACAGAGGTAAGAATCAGTCCACTCCAGGACAGGACTATGGCAAGACCCCAGAGAAGAGGCCTGCTCTCTGCTGCTGCCACCCCATCCTGTCCGAGACTCACTATTGGTGACAGTGGCCTGCTCCAACCTGCTTGGCCAGAGCTCTGGGACTTGCCTTGAAGGGAAGTGGCAGGTCAAGAGAGCTTCTGGAGCTTTCCTCCTAAGCAGAGCCCCTGCTGCGTGGACAGAAAAGCACAGCACATACTCATTCAAGCAGTTCCTTCCCGGGATCTCTGGGGACTAGAAGAAGACCCCCTTTACCCAACACATAGTGCCCTGGGGATTGAGGGGCATGCAAGCCGTCCTGTGCAAGCAGACATGCCTTTTCGGGTTGGGAGGCAAAACTCTGTTCTTAGCTTGGAGCAGAGAGCAGAAAGTTCACTGAGCTATACAGATCACGATAAGGAAATGGATTTGTTAGTGACTCCCAGTCCTCAGAGAGCAGTCATGCTATCTTGCTTGAAGTAAATTCTTTGAACACCACTGATACAGGTGGGAAAACATTGATTGTTAACATTTATTGAAGATGGATATTCCAGCCAGCATTCTAAACTCTTTTATAATTAATCTGTTTAGTTCCTCCCTACGCTAGGCAATCACTGCTCTTAAAGCATTATCTTCACTTCAAGATAGAGAAACTAACTACTGAGAAGTTGGTTCATTGGCCTAAGTTATACAGGTTGGTAACTGTAGACCCAGATCACAGCAATCAGTCTGCTATTTGCATATATACACTGGGTTCCACAATGAGCCCTGACAACCTTCTTTCTGTGCAGTGGCCTCTCGTGTCTCTGTGGCTCAGGATCAATACATGTGTAGGAAGACAGGATGAATGTCACTTCAAACAACTATCAACACAGATATCATCAGAGTCAAAAGTTGCCCTCACTGCTCAAACCCTGCCATGGCTGGGTCTCCCTACCTCCTCCCAGCTACCAGCCTGCCTCCTGAGATAAAGCCTTTGCTGCCTTTGACCAACACAGATCATCTAACCCCTTCAAGGTGGCGGGTCTTTGTGGAATGTCAGGCTCTGATAGGATGTCCCCAGACAGCAATAACAATTTCAGAAAACACAAAATTTGTTTTTTTTTTATAAAGACAAGTGATTCATGCCTCAAAGATGTTCTCAAAATTTTACTCAGACCCTCACATCTCCCAGCACCCTGCCCTCACGTGGTCCCAACCCTTGCCTTGGAATACTTTCTATGCAGAAAGTGAGCAGTGTAGTGCCTTTGGGGAAGCTTCCCCAACCTCCTCACTCCACTGGTGACCATCCATCATGTCTCCCAGGCTCTGTGTCTCTGCCATCCACCCGCTAGGTCACTCCAGTCCACCTGGCCTCTTTTTGTCTCATGTGAGGTAGGCTTGCTTCTTCCGGTCTGGGAGCTGTGTTGTTCCCTTTTCTTCCACAAGTAGCAGAACCTCAAGTGGACACCAGAATTTAAAGGGAGGCCAGTGTTTATTTAAATGTCAAATCCTGGGCCACACTCACGTATTTTGATGAGGGGAGTAGTAATTCATGTCTATATCAAATGTTCTAGAAGCTTCTGCTAACAGCTTGATCTTAGATGCATAACCTCCAGAATTGTGAGAAAATACATTTCTGTTGTGTAGGAGCCCTAGCATGGACTAACTTTGTTATGGCAGCTCTAGTATACTAATACACCATCTACAGCAGGTACTTTGCAAATACTTGTCTGGGGAGGGGGGTCCAAACTCATATTTGCCAAGCTGTTGAACTGCCCTGAATTCTTCACTAGAGCATTTCTACCCCTGGCCTTGAGGTAGAAGATGGCTTGACAAGGCATCTCTCACCAGCCCCACACCTGCCGGCCTTGGGATTCAGCCACCAGTTTCTCTCAGAGGGTGTGAGCCACCCTTCTCCCTGGAACTCCAGCCTCTTGTCACTCACCAGCCACTTACTAAGCTCTGTTGTTCATGCCAGATGCCACCCAGCTCAGGCTACCTCTCTGGAGAGGGTGTGACTGTAAGGCAGGGCTGGTGACAATCAGAGCCCCGAGGGCACATCTTCAGGAACGTGGCTCTTTGCTTGTCCATGCTTTTGGAGTTCTGCTCAGAGTGACAGACAGGTTGACTGGTCTCCACATAGTAGGTCTTCTACAGCTCAGCTGCTCACAGCCAGGGCCAGCCGAGAAAGGGACTCTTGGAATCAGTATCAAACCAGAGCAACCATGACGGTCATTGTTTCCACTTCTTGGTCAAGACTTCTCCATCATCTGGAGAGTTTCAGGGTCTCCTCGCTTGAGCCTCTGCCACAGTACTAGAAATATGCTTGATTTAGGTGACTATCCTGTCACCGACGTATGGCTTCGTGCTGCATAAAGGTTAGGATGTTCTCAGCTCCAACTTCTTCTCGTTCCCTCCTCTCCTTGATCGTCTTCACCCTGGGGTATGGGTGGCTGTGGACCCAGTGTGATTAACTCCACTGGGACTATCATCTCAGAAAGGAATGGAATGCGAATCATTTTTGGAATATAAATCAAAATAGGATTTCCAGTTGAAGTTATTTAAAAGAAATTAATTGACTTGTACTTGCCACAATACACTGATAAGAGTTCATTGCCAAGTCCGTCAGGAGTAATGAAAAAACAGTTAATAAAATTCAGCTGTCAAGAGCATCGAGCAAAGGCTCTCTGGAGATATTCCACAGCCCCGGGGTCACAGAGGGCAAAGTGCACGGGTCTGCAGGGGCCAAGCTCAGGCTTTATTGTGTGTTTTCTCTTGTGTGGGATTACTCGAGTTTTAAGACAGTAAGATTCTTAGGGCTGAGACTTTCCCCAAGCTGCTTTGTATTTCTGTAGAGCACTGTGCACATATTAAATCACACCTGAAGGAAGGATCCTGGTTAGATAAGGATGTTTTTGCATTCAGTAGTTCATTTTCTTTTCATTTGAAAGTCCTTCTAAAGGGATATTTCTCCTCCCTCTTATTGACTGTAATGACCTTAAGGAGGAGGGAGTGGCAATATTTAATTAAAGACATCCTCGGCTTCTCTCCCACGCTCTCCCAAATCCATGGGTCAGAATAAGTTATGAACTTAGAAAAACTACACACACAAAGTAGGGGAGAGGGAAGTCTCCACCGTGTAATACAATGCAAGACCCTGAACTTGGCCGCCAGTCTCACCCCACCTCATTCATCCCACCACGTACGGACTCCACTACCTATCCTGGCCATGTGGATTGGATTGGTCATTCTTACTGAAGATGAATTCTTACAACACAGAGCCAGAAATTAGCCATGTCCCCTAAGACTACATCAACCCATGATCACTTAGAACAGCTGCTCGTGCCCTGGCCCTTTCCTAGCACCTAATCCAGATCTGAAGGAGTTATGCACCCTTTTTAATAACTGTTTTTATATGTCATGAACTATTCCAGGCACATGCCAAACTCATTTGATTCTCACGGCAGAGTTTTTAAAATTTATCCTTCTATTCTTCATGGGTTTAGAGCACAGAGAGTTTTAATAACTTGCTCAAGATCACACAGTAAAGAGCAGCGCCTAGACCTGACTCAGCAGGCCAGCATCTGTAGTTTTTCCCTGTGACAGGGAAACATGAAGAGACAGTCATTGGGAAATGGTTTGCTGATAGCCATGTACTGGGAACACGGTCTATGGGAACCCAAGGTGGGATCCCCAAAGTGGTCACCCCAGAAGGGACTGCCCAGAACAAATTCACAGGGCTCCTCGCTGAAGAGCTACTGTGGATGTGACGAGCCTGAGCTCAGGTTCTAGGTCTCTGCTGCTCTTCCAGCAAGGGGTAGAATCTAATTCCCTTCTCTTGACTCTAGGTGGGCTGGTCTTTTGCTTCTAACCAAAGGCTTTCTTCTGAAACCTTCTCATGAAAGACAGTACACCCTTTACCTGCCAGCCAGGATCCTCTTCCTAGCCTTGAGCTCCTTTTAAGTGGACAGTAGAGGACACTGACTGAGCATGAGGAAGAACAAGCTCCCTGTGTTAATCATTTGAGTGTCATTATGACAAAAATACCCAACAGAAATGAGAAAGGAAGGAGTACTTTAGCTCACGGTTTCAAAAGTTTCAGTCCATGGAGGCTTGCCCATATACTTGGGTAAATCATCCTAACAGTGTAAGCGTTGGGTGGAGGAGGGCTGTTCACCCGATGGCAGACAGGAGACAGGGAGAGGGTGACAAAGGCCAGGGACAAGAAACCTCCAAGGACTCACCCTCCGTGACCTACTTCTTCCAGGGAGGTGCCACCTCCTAAAGTTTCCACTACCTCTCCAAATAGCACTACCAGCTGGGAACGCAGCCCCCAATACATGAGGCTTAGTGGTGGAGTGGGAGCTTCATATGAGTCACAACCTTCTAGATGGTCCCTAGTTCCTGTAAGTGTCCCCAGCTGAGATCCAAGATATGTGGGGACAAACTCTCCCTGTGGTGGTACTTTCTGAGGTTCTGAACCACAAAGTCTGTGAATAGCAGCATGGCTGCTCATCTCCTCAGTTTGGGGCGATGTGCTGTTTGGCAGAAGGAACTGGAGTGGGTGCTGAACCACACGTAATCTCTCTGGGGCCTGCCATTGGCTGCTTCCTCCTGGCCCACTGGATACAGACTGGGGGGTCTTGGTGTAGATCCCTGTTGGGAAGGTAAGTGAGAACAGAGACCTGAAAGACAGAAGGATGGACAGACAGATGGACAGCACCACAGAAGTACACTGCTCTAAATGAATTTCCAAAGTCCAGGTCCAAGTGAAGCTGACCCACAGGTTCAAGTCCTGGGTCCTCAGTCTGAGCTCCAATAAAGCCATGGGTGAAGTCATGGTGAGAGCAGACTTAACTGCTAGACTTAAGGGGGGAAGCTTCATTTCCGAGCTCTATGAGGTCAGGAAGCTGAGTCGTTGGTGCTGTGGGATTCTCCAAAGTGAGCTATTGCTGTGCTAACAAATGATGGAGAGCAACAGCAGGAAGGATAGAGAGACATTGCCCTGCTGCTCCAGGGGGCTGGCATACAGCCCATCTGAGTGGGGATTGAACATGGAGATTCCCAAAGGGCCCTGCTTCCCTGTAGCCTGGTGGTTCCTGACTGGCACCATTCTGTGGGTCTTTGCTACTTTTCCAGCCCTTCCATCACAGAGTCCTGGTGCTCTCAGGCACAGGCCCTGCAACTGCATGCTTGGGGACAAGAGCTTGGGCATGCCCACACAGCGGCTGCCTGCAAAGGTGTCTTACTAAGAACCTGGGTCAGCCCCATGCTGACTTCACATTCTGCAGAAAGAATCTTGAAGGACTTGAGTGTGGTCGATTCCCCAGCATAAGCTTGCATTCTCCTGACCCAGTTCTTGCCTGGGGAACACCATGGAGCTCTGGTAGGGAGAGTCTCCCACCCCATGGGGGCTGGATGTTAGTGCAAGGAGAGTCTTTCACCCCATGGGTTCAGGCCTTCTGCCTCTTTTCTGCTCTCATGGTGTGTGTGTGTGTGTGTGTGTGTGTGTGTGTGTGTGTGTGTGTGTGTGTGTATGTGGTGCACATGTGTCACAACATGTGTAGAGGTCAGAAGACAACTTCTGGCTTTTCAGCCCTTACCTTCCACTGTGTTTGAAGCAGGCTGTTTGTTCACCACTGCATCCAACCAGACTAGCTGGCCGAGGTAGGTTCCACTTCCTAAAGCAGTGTTTAGGGGGTAGAACCTACCTCGTTCCACCTTTTGGGAATTCTCATCTCTACCTCCTTTCTTGCTGGTATTACAGATGCCTGCCATACCATCCAGCTGTTTACATGGGTTCTGACCCTGGGTACTCTTGCTTTTATAGAAAGAGCCAGGCATCCTTGTGTGATCTTCTATGTGTTCAGTTTCCTGCTGTCCTCCGTGGCCTTTGATGTGTCCCCTTTAAACGCCCTAAAATCACTGTGGTCACCACAAAGGACCACACTCAGGCCAATGTATTCAAAACAGTGGCACTGAAGTCCTAGTCCTTGCCAAGGGGATGCGGTGACAAAATAAGTGATTACTATAGGATTGGTGGCTCTTGGGGATAAGAACCGGAGCAAAAGGTCCCTTGTTGCTTCACAGAGCTTGTTTTACTAAGGAAGGCAGCAGGTGCGTGTCAGAAACACGACACAATAGGTCTGTGTGTGGCTGAAAGGTCAGGACTTCAGCTTCACTAGGAAGTACAGCTCCATCCTGTCTTCTAAGGGTAGTCCTGTGAACAAAGGCAAGTTGCCCACTTGTTGGAAAGTGAACCAAGTCATGGCCATTGGGAATATATGTGACCTGCCTACCATTCCCAGGAAGTTCTGCCATTTTCTCATTGATTTCTTGGAATGGGAGATGAAAGGATTCCAGGGATTCTTGCCCCAAAGTGCTCTGTTGCTGAGGACAACTGGTGTGAAGCTGCGTAATGAAGTCATTCATCATCCAAAGGCCTGGTCTTCCTGGTGGGCCGCTGGCTGTGTGGGAAGGGGGAGGCTGACCTAATTAGGCTGTTTGGTGACATCAGTGGTGACAGATGAACATCCTCTTCAGAGATATCCAGGACTAAGAAGTTGTTCCTGAACTAGGTCATGTGTCCTCTGAAGCCTGGGTTTTTAGGATGTGAACCTGGAACACAAGGTTCCTCTCTGGCCTCTCCTCCAAGCCACGCAGGATACCTGGGCTTCCCTGGAATGTTCAAGGAGTTTGTGGGTGCTACTCTGGAAATTCTCCCTCAGGCCCAACAGGCTGCCCAGTGGGAGGGTCTATTTTCTGGAACTTTCTGCAGCTTCTCTCTGAGAGTGTCTTAGAGGATCTTGGATAAGGAGGTTTTGAGAGCTTGTTGGGGGTGCAGCACGAGGCCACCAGTGTGCCTGCTGCACTGAGTCACCCCAGCAATGTGCCTGAAGCATATGCCTTCCCTTGAGGGCAGAAGGATGATGTGGGCAGATTGTTGGCTGGGATGGAGGGAGGGAGCTGTAGAGAACACTGCAGTGGCAGAGTGTAGCTTCGGAACAAGGAGCTGGCAGAACCCCAGTGCTGGGTCCCATCCCAGCTGAGAGACTGCTGAGCACAGCTCCAAGAACACTCCCTGGAGGTGCAGGAAGCAGTCTCTGGAGCAGTGTTCATGGATGCCCTCAATTATGGGGTCTCAACTCTCTCAGGACCTGAGCCTCAATTTCTCCACTTGTGAAGGCTCATGGGAAAAACAATGATGAACAACACTTAACCTTGAAGGGTGAGAAATATTCAGACCCAGGGCCTAGAAGGTCATTGTGAAAGAGAAGGCATTCTATCAGAGGAGAGGTTTGTTCACAGGCAACACCAAGGGCAGAAGGTTGTTCTGGAAATGACTGCAGTCTTGTAGGGGGCGGGGTGTAACATCCAAGTTGCTCACTTGGATGTCACTAAGGTTTTAGTTCATTACCTGGGAGAAGACCAGGTCATGGTGACCATTAGCAAAATCTCCCAGCTCCCTCCCTGCTGGCCAAGGATGGCCTTCCTCAGGAGTCTCATCTGTGCCCAGCTGGGCCATGGAGGCACTTGGGTGCTCATGCAGCCAGCGCCCTTTCCAAACCCCTGTAGCAGCCATCTCCCCTCTCAGGAAAAGCTGGGCCTTGGATCCAGCCCCTTACCCTCTGACCTCTGGCTATATTGGACAGAAACACTCTAACCATAGAAACCTTTGGGGTGGTCACTGTGCATGCGCCTTGGGGTCTGCTCTAGACGGCTGTGGTTAGTGGCCCATCAGAGCACCAGGCTCTTCTCCAGCTTTGTCCAGTTGAACATTTCCCAGGTCCCTAACACTTGTCTTTTTAAGCATTAGTAATTAAAAAAAACATTTTTAGCAATTTTTGGATTGAAAAAAGCATACTTCCAACTGTGTCAGACCTTGTCTTGGCCTTTGTCCAGATCTAGAATCACCTTGCACAAACAGTAAATCTTCTAACAGACACTTCAGGGGCTGTGGGACTAAAGTGAATGCACCCAAGCATGAGGAGCAGAGTTCAGATCTCCACCGTCCATGAACGCCCAGGAGTTGTGGAGGCCTGCCTACATTAGCACTTTCGAGGCAGAGAGGGCATCTCCAGGGGCAGCTGGCTAGCTTCCTGGGTTCACGTGACAGACCCTGAGTAAGTAAAAAAGTGGAGGGGGATCAAGGAAGACATGTGATGCCAACCTCTGGTCTCCACATGCATCGCACACATGTGCATTGGTGTACCCGCCACCCCCAAACACACATCACACACATACAAAGAAAAATCTCAAAGCCCTCACAGCCTGAGCGGCATCTCCCCACCCCAGCATGCGTTCCTAAGCCTCTATCTAGACTCCCAGGAAGCACCAAGATTGCTCTGGGCATGAGCAGAGTGAGGGGGGCCTCAGGCTGGCTCCAAGAGCACTTTGTGCGGCTTTCTAATCAGTGGGCTAAAACAAGAGGGTCCCTGAGAAGGCAGGGAGTTGGTGGGCAGAAGTTAGCATCGTAATAGGCATGGTCCTTCTGCTATGTAAGCAGACACAGCAATGAGGACAGGACCTTGCACTTTGGGCTCAGAGCTCCTGTTATCTCCAGTCTTATCAGTGTCCCCTTAATAGGACAAAGCTAACACCCACAGCCTTTTCTGTATCTTCCAGTCTGAGTATTTGAAACCTACTGTTTCTCGTCTGCCTGATGGTGATCATGGCAAACATAACAAGAATAAATGACCTTAGTGACCAATATCCTCACTTGGGGTGACTGAGTCCCAGGCAAGGGAAAGCTCTGTCAAAGGTCGGAGGCAGAACCAGAGGCAGATCAAGGACCAGGCCTGAGATTCTTGCTTCCAGGCAGGCACCGCCTCAACTCTGCTTCCCTGGCTACAGTCCTGTGCATTTTAATAGCTTACACTTTCCCTTCTCAGGCCCTGGGGTAATTTTACAAAGGGCAGAACTTAGACATTCAAACAAAGCACATACATTCTCAGGTTATTTAAATCCCATTGATTAGGGAGGAAAAACACAAGTTTAAGAGAAGCACTAAAAAACCAAGATTGAATGAAAAAGAAAAATTCTAAGCTAGACTCTTTGACTACCACCAAACAGACCTGAGTCCCAGTATAATTTTAACCAAAGCAAAGGACTCACCTGCAGTGGGTCACAGGGGACAGGGTGGCGGGGAGGAGAAACAGAATGGGACAGAGAGGGACATACTGCAGCCTGGCTGGCTCTCTCCCTGTTGTCATGTAAGGTGGACGTGTTCACGGGACCTAGCACAGTGCATCTGAGGACTCACTCCCTTGGAGACAGCAATGGATGAGGGGTGCAGTCGGGGACACAGCCACTGTAAGCATGGTGGGTGGCCATCAGCCCCAGGGGAATAAGAGTCACACTGCATCTAAGGAGGCAACCAAAGGGGTCAAATGACTTCTAGTGACCCACACTGGAAAGGCTGACCACAGACAGGGGACAACATGTCTGACAGGTGGATATACAAGACTTTTATTTCTTGGGGAATTAGAAGATGAAGGGACACAAAAGCCAGAGTCACCTCTGCCCTCTGCCAGACCCACATAAATGACCCCTCTATCAGAGCCAGAAAGTCTGGGGCCACAAAAAGGAGCAGTGAGTGAGGGCAAACCTGACTCCTTCACAGCGGAACCTCCCAGCAGCTGGCCTCAGCACGCACAGCAGCGGCTTAGGAACACACTGTTCTTTTTGGTGGTTGGGGCAGAAATCTGTGCCACCCGGATTCCCCAGGCCGATGAGTGGGCCTCTCTGGCTCCCTCACTCTAATCTGGAGTCCCCAGGCACGATTACAGGCGAGCCATCCTGGAAACTCGCAGAATGAGTTTTCTTGCCATGTATTATTCTTGGAGGCATTAGGAGTGTCTGAAATTCCAGATGTCGAGGTACACCACAGACTAGACTTGAGGACTTACAAGTCTGAGCTGGTGAACCCACAAACTGGCAAGAGCGTCACCCTGACATGGCCACAACAATAAAACCTGGATACCCAGGAGCCACCATCTGACCCTTCTCAGAGGACGGAAACACAGGTGATGACTTAAAAGAGCTCAGTGGAGGCCGGGATGACGGTTCAGAGGTTCAGGGCCCACTTGCTTGTAAAAGATCTTAGCACATTAAAATGCATGTTCAAAACAAGCCAGTCACTGCTTCTGAATTTAAACAGGTGTGATGAAACTATTATTTGTCTCATATATGGATGTGTGCTACAGAGGTCTGTGCTGGTATGTGCAAAGCTAATTGAACTGCATGCCTTGAATCTGGGCATTTTGTTGTATCAAAGTTAAATTTTAAAAGAGCTGTTTGGAGAGGAATGTGGGTTAGAGAGCTTTCCAGAATAGTAACAGTTTAAAATTATTATTATTTTTAGTTTTACTAGTTGGAAAAGTTAAGATCTCAACATTCTAAAGCTCAGTAAACAAAGAACATCAACTTACTTAAATTCTTTGGCTTATGTTCAGATTTAGCACCAAGTAGTCACTGCCTGTTCCACTACCAGCCTCTTCCCCAGAACCAGCAGTGCCTGCAGCTCTCAGATCAGGTGACCTCTGTTACTGCTCCAGGGAAGCACCCAGCCTAGCAAGGAACACACCCTAAGAATCCAACCTGGCTTGCGAGGGAAGCTGGCCCACAAGACCATGCCGGGCCTCCTAGTCTCTGCATGGCTCTTGGGTCCCAGATCTCTGAGACAACCCAGTTCATCCCGGGACTGCAGCCCCCAAACCAGCCAGGAAGCAATTTCAGCTCACCAAGCTCACCAGCTCCAGGCTCGGCCACCACGTTCCAGACGACACGCAGGGCCCCAAGATGCTCTACCACCGTTCCAGACAGCACGCCCGGACCGGAGAAGCTGCTCGGCACCCAGACAGATGCTATTTCCACTTCTCATAAACAGTGGCATAATCATGATTTATAAAAATATCCAAATCCTGAAAAGCATGTCAAAGTGCAACCTCGTGAACTGAACTCAAAAAAGCTTGAAATCCGGATTCTTTCCCTCCCTCCCCCACCCCCAAGTTGACTCAAGGGGATGCAGAAGGTGTTACATGTTTTCTTAGGAATAGTAAATTATGCTTCCAAACTTAAAATTGTTCAGGCTTTTTAAATAAACCTAGACATCAAGTTCTAAAATATCAAATAGGGTTTGGAATCAGAAATTATGTGAAAAGGAATATACTGAGTCACAGCTGTTGTCACACTGTCAGAAGCTTGTCTGTGTCTCCACCTCTCTGTTGCAGGAATGCCAGAGGGTGACAGGGAGCAGGGTCTCTGATGGTGAGGACACTGTTTACCTAGCACTGATCCTAGCTAGTAGAAGCACAAAGCGAGGATGAAATGAAAGCATGGCGAGGTGGAGGTGCACCTTCGAAGGTTTAAACATAGCTTATGCCAAAAGAAGTGGGAATTATGGTATCAGAATATTCTCTGCAGCTCTGGTGACTTACCTGCTTGTTTCTGAAGATTCTTTCTAGACTTCTAGAGTCATCTGCTTATTGCCCTGCTGGCACTCTGCTTCTCAGCATTCTTGTTGGCCATGGATGTGCCATCTTGGGCCTGTCCTTGCTAGTGTTCTGTCTGAATACCAGCTCCTTCCTCCCACCCTCCCTGGCCATACTAGAAAATGCCAGAGTCTCCCCTTCAGGGAAGAAAAGTTTCTCAACCCTTGATTTCACTGATAGGCAGCTGAAGGCCAATAGTCTAAGTGGGCAGCAATGCATACTTCGAGTGTGCAAGAATGCACATCAAGCCAATGATTCTTTCAGAGCAAACCCAGAGCAGCTGCGATTCAACAAACCAATCAGCCCATGTCTTCCGCTCATGTGTTCCCCACATCTCAATGGGTGGACAAGGACTCTACTTCCAGAGACTGAGCCTTAAAGATGAAGTTTATGAATCTGTAGCAGTGGTCAACAGACACCATCGTCTGGTTAGTTTGGCTATCTAGTAGATTCCACCACTCTGGGCCTTCTGAGCACGCTTTGTGCTTGCTAGAAACCAAATGGAAAGTGGGTAGCCAGGTACAGTTTCAGTGCACAAGCCCAGAAATGCAAAAATAATGAAGCTTTGCAAACCGTTTCCTTGGGCAGCCACAGGAGAGGAAACTTCATGCAGCAGGAGGGAAGGGCTTTTGGAAAACCCGGCACAATCTCCTCGATGCTAATGCAGCTCTCATAGCCAACGAGGGAAACAGTGGATTGTAGGCGCCTCTATGCAGTTAGCCCATTCAGTGTGATTTCCAGGGTAATGTCTCTCTGAGAGCTCTGTGTGTGCTATCACTTTGTGCAACAGAAAGGGACAAACGGAAAGATGTAGACTATTCAGTCTTAGGCATAGAGGAGCCTCACTGGGGCTCTGCCTTGAATCCAGTGTGATTCTGCTTAATATGGAAGTTACTGGCCAACGAGACTATTTCTATTACAACTAATTTAGCTTAAGTGGCATTAAGAATTCGGCTCCCTAGTCAGACGAGCCAGCCATGCCCTCAGTACTCAGTTGTGCTTATCAGCACAACTCTATCCCACAGAAGGTTCGCGGCTGTGCCAGGATGTCCCTCTTCTTTCTGGATTTCCTAATGGTATGGAGCAATCTGAGCATTGGCTATGGCAAGGTCAAGTTCTCCTTGCAGCCCTTCCTGGGCCCCAGTAGAGGAGGTGCCTTTCACCCTGAGGCCCTCACTCCTGGCACCATCTCACCTGATTAGCCCGCCAGGATGCTGAGGTTAAGGAGAGCCAGTGGAATGGAGTACACATGGGATCTTAAGGAAAGATTTTCGTCCTGCCCAAATCCCTTCCTGATTTTCATGAAAATCCTTCCGAGATTTTCAGTGACGACTTTTACATCCAGACCAAATAAACGAACGAACAAACAAACCTCTCCTGCCTAATATTTGAGAGTGAGAGCTCAAAGGATCTTGCTCGCTGCCAATAAATAATTGGTATATTGTAGACTGTAGGTTTGCTCAGAAAACAGGCTTTCGGGGCTCTTATCAGACACACAGAGGAGATAACTATACTGTGCAGCTAGCTCATTTCTGTCTTGTCAGTTCATTTGACTATCTGAATGCTCTTCAGTGAGTGTTCCTCTAATGAGTGTGTCCCAAAGGTTGATTCCCTGAACTTCAATACGGTGGTTCCAGTGCAAGAATCCCTCACAATCTGTGCACATAACGGCCTCTCTCCTGAAAATCTCTCCCCCCCTTTCCTGGGACTCAAAGCTATAAACCGTGAAAACCCAGTGGAAGACACTCCAAGGTGCAGGGACCTTCCACAAGACCTCAGCCCTCAGAGCCATTTTCTCCTCCAAGTCCTTGTGGCACCTCAGTGCCTGACCCCAGCTCTTTGGACACAATGAAGAAGCGAGTTCTTTTCTTTCTGTGAACTGAGTCCATGGTGAGATTCATCTTGGCTGAGGGATTAATGCATGCTCCCCTACAGACCCGAAATGCTTTTGGAGTTCAGAGTGTGGGACACTCAAGTTCATGTGTGCTACTGAGTCCCAGGAAACTGTGCCAACCTGCCCTGGTCCTCTGGTGGATTCTGTACCGAGAGGGGAGGAGGAGTGTAGGGAGGGTAAATCAAATGGACAGCGTGCTGGAGAGGCAAAACATGAACAGACTGCCAGAAAAAAGAGTGATTTCCTTTCATTCTATGTTCAAGTAATTACAACTGCCAAGAAAGAAACCAACCCAGCCAAGATACCCAAGGTCTGCAGGGAGTCAGGAATTTCCTACCAAGAGAATGTGCAGAGCGGGCACGGGTGGCTAGGGTTGGATATTAAGTCATTCTAAAGGGTTCTTAGTTTAGTTTTTTTTCCCCTCCTGACCGTATGAGAAACTCGTGATTCTTATATGGCTTCAGAATAAATATAACTGTGACTTATGTTTCCCAATTTACAGGGCTGATTTCATGTGTTTTCGACAGGAATATGATATTTCTGACAGTCACAATTCTTCATGCTAGAGTGTTTGGAGGGCCAAAGTCCCATCTGCCACACTCCCTGATTTGTTTGCAGGGCCTCGTAGGTATGAGAGACACACTCAGAAATACAAATGGTACATGTAGGGATGCAGAAACCACCTCTCCAGACTGTGTCCAGTAAATAATCTTCCTCCCAGCACTGCCATGGAAGCCAGCACCAAGGAGAGATGCCAGAGAAAGCCACACAGCAGAGTTCCCTGGCCTTGTCTAGGACAGCTTGGGCCCTCCTGTAGGTCTGAAAGCTCCCTCAAATTCTCATTTCTTAAGGGTGTGTGTGCCACAGGCTGGGCCGAAATGGTGGTGCATTGCCTCCAGATAGGGCAGGATGTGTTGGAGGAAAGGGGGCTGAGGCTGTGTACTTCCTAAATACCTCTTTCAAAATTCAAGATGATTTGTAAAGAACCCCCCCCCAAAAAAAAAACAAACAAAACAAAACAACCCACCGAAACGAGTTATTTCCACAATCTGGCAATGTTCTAGGTTTGAAATTCAGAGGTAAGATGGGATGGTATGTGTTTATGTCATGTTACTTTGGAAAATGTACCTAAATGTTGCATATATTTCTTTGAATATACCTTATCACATATAACTTGCTTGTGGTTCGCAAGGGATGCAGAATGAAATTTCGAAGACAAGTTTCACTTAGCTTATGCGGCTTAGCAGATACATAAGCAGAAGTCCTCCTTGCAACGAGTGTGCCCTCGTAAACCTCGAGACCTGGCAGCTACATGCAGCCAGGCAGAAAGATCACTCACCTGAGGCCCTGCCCTAGGTGCCTGGCTACAGCTTGAGCCAAGGGAGGACTGGGGCAGCACAGTCAGCAGCAGCTCTGGGATTTGGTTTATAACTAAAAACAAGCAGTGGGGAAAGAACAGCTGGTGTTGAGTCTGGTGCTAGGATTAGTCTGCAACGCTAATCACAAGAAGTGGAAAAAATTAGGAGGTCCTGCCTGCCAAGGAGGTTTTCAAACACATGCGAGTGCGGCAGGCGCGGCGGGCAGGATTAGATTCCCAGTGCCAGTGAGGTAGGCGTCCAGGAGCCAGAGCCTGTTCCTAGGCATTTACACCCAGAGACCTGGTTCCGATGCTGGGGAACTGTGGGCAGGCCGGAGGTGGCATCTAAGTGTGAGTTCCACCTCCAGACCTTTTCTCTGAAGTCCTGTGAGAAGCAGACACCGGTGGAGAATGGGAGAAAGGACATCCCTGGTCCCATTATACTTGCTGCCACCCAGGGCAGAAGATGATGAGCACTGGACGGGTTTATGTGGGACATTTGCAGAAGTAAAGGGGAAGCCCAACGGACAGCAGAAGGTGACCCCACCACCTCAGCAGAAGCACCATCCATCATGTGGCTGGGGACCAGCGACCGACCGCAGTGACATGGATCCAGGTGGCAATAGCAAGGCATGGTGTCACTGGGGCTCCTATGACCTCCTCTGACTGACCTCATTGCCCCCAAGGGACAGCTTCCAACAGATCTTATACAGTTTCCTTTAAAAAAAATGAGTTTCGTTCCAACAGTGGCACCCAGGTAGCACTGGAGCCCATGGCTCTGTAGGACAGGAGCCCCAGAGGGTGACACAGACACTCTTACTTCCCGAGAACCAGGAATAAGCTGGGCCAGGCAGACACAGGAGACTCTGATTGCAGGTGGGTGTGGAGAGAGGACCAAGAGGCAGAGAAGTAGGTGACAGGTTCCAGAAGGTATCTGGAATAGATGGAGCTAGGGTGCATGGGGTGACTCCACCCTCAGCTCCAGAGTCCCCAGCAGGGATTACTCACTCCATTGCCAGTGTACCACCAGGGGTCACTTACTCCAGCCCATCCCAAGGCCATCTGAGAGGTCACTCACACCCTTGTCAAGCCTTCAGGAGGAAACTAACCCTGTTCTTTCTCAGAACTCTCTGGAGAGGACTCAGCAGCCTGCAGGAAGGTCCCTTCAGTCCTGCATCTTGGACAGATGCCCGATGGGAATTCATGACAAAGCACGTGCTTTCACAGCAGCTTGGATTGGTCTTGGCTCAATTTGGACCGCACAGATCTGAAAAAGACGCTTGGCTGTGATGGGTCTGTTCCCAAGAAGCATCTCCTTAAGGTCACAAGAAGGCGTTTCTTGCGGAGGAGAGGCTGGGACAGATGTTCCCAACGTCCCTTTCTGCCTATCCCAGCTCCCCCAAACTCTCATTTTGGTGTTTGCTATTTGCTTCTACAAAATGTGAAGCTTTTCAAAAGACATTCAATTTCCTTTGTTGCTATTCAGTTGCCATAGTCAATTAAAACCTATCAATGCCCCTGAATAAATTTGCGCTAGGTGAAGAAAGAGCCTCGGCACAATCTCTCGACATGATCTCTATTACCTTATGTTACTTTAATAGCTAGAGTAATAGTTTGTTATTAATGGAATTAAGCAATTTAGCTCAAGCTTCCCAGAGGTCTTATAAGACAACTATTATAATTTGTATTCTCAGAGTTTCCATTGAGTAGATGCCATGTGTTTTACATTACTTGCTAATGTTTCGAGAGATAGCAGTAGTATATTTAATATCTGGCTTTGTTTAATGACTCTAAACTAAACCTCTTTCTATGTAGGTAAGTGCTGCTGGAATTTTGAGCAGTTTAAAAGTCTACATGGTACAAATAATTATCTTGAATATTTCAGACCAATTTCAATTTATACTTTTACATTGCCATTTTTTATCCACCCTGAAGACTTGACCTAAGATGAATTTTCCAGTTTTTAACAAAAACCATTTCTTGTCTCCATAGAGAAGGCCAGAAAACAACGTACTTGCTTATAGTACCCACACAGAGACGTATGCGTACACACACTCACATCCACCACACACCAATTTAGCATATTTGAATAGAGTCATATTTAAACAAAGATTTCAAAAAATGTTTTTTGATAGATGCACAACCTGTTTTTAGAAGAAATAAATGTATTCGCCACATTATGAAACAGCTTGAGAAAACAAGCTCTTACAATGTACACCATCTCTGTATTTAAATAGTTTCATTTCTATTCATGAGCTCCTTGATTAGATACATGGAAAATATCATCAGCAAAATATGAATAATTCTGACAAATTAATAGCCGATTTTTTAAAAATGAAAATATGTGTAAGCATCTCATTCTCATTAGATAAAGCTGCCATCGGGGGTATATGAAATCATGGCCCGCCCAGCCATGGCCCAGCCCGCTGCAGAGAAAGAAAGCCCCTGGCCTGGGATCTCCAGGGAGCTATGCTGGCAGCAAAGGGCAGGGCTGTCAGCAAAAGCAGTTTGGGGCAAACACAGCTCCACAGTTGCACACACTCTATGCCATTTGAAGGGGAATGCTCACTGAAGGCGAGGATTGCTGAGCCGTAAGATGTTGGAGCAGGAAGGAGCCGTGGAGACTGCCTCGTTCTACTGTCCATTATGCCTTGGATGACTTCCATTGTGCCGAGAAGGGAGAGATGAAAGCAACTTGGCTCTCAAGGTTATGTAACACACCTGCGAAAACCTGGACTTGAATGCCAGTGTTTGGGTTCAGAATCCGGTGCTTTTCCTATGGGCTGTATCTGGAGGGAATAAACCCAGCAGACATCTGCATGCTTGCACTGTGCTGGTGACTGTGGTGGGCAAAGGGGACAGGCACATTGACCAAATAGACAGAAGCCTTGCCTTTGAAAAGAGGAGAGAGTCAGCATGGGAGGTGGCAAGGGCTGAGGAAGGAGAAAGACCCGCCTGCCCTTGGGTTTACCACTTCCACGCTCTGTCACTTGGAACATGCCACCTAATATTTTTGAACCTCAGCTGGCTGACCTACAAAAACAGGATGCATTTCTATTTGGCAGGGTTACTGCAAGATGCAAAGTTCTTTTGGTTTCCCTGAGGAGAACCCATCCACACAGCTCCTGTCAGAGAAGACATACAGTATGTAAGGCCATGGTGAGACCCCCGGAAACCCAGTAGAGGGGGGAAGCATTGTCTCTTGGGACCCTTGAGACACCAGCCTTTATGATGCACCTGTGTAAGCCTGGAGCCCAGAGTGATTGTCTTGTATGTGCATTCCACGAGGTGACAGAGTCAACCCTAATGGAGCTCTCTGGTCCTCTTAGTTCCCTAATTTCCTTTCCAGAGAGAAATGTGATTGCTGTAGCCCATTTCTTAAGCCAGGACCAATCTGTCCTGTGTTGCTGGCCAGCCAGTTGAAGGACACCCTTGAAATCAGATGTTAGCCCTGGGATGGTCAGCTGAGGCTGGAGGTCTAGGTCATAGTGGCCTTCTATCAAACCACAGGGGGTGGGTGGGTGCAGCTGTTCTCTGGGGTAGGATAGGCGAGACTGGTGGTCCTTGCCCAGTCTAACACAGGAGGCCCCCAACGGTTCATTTCCTGTCCCGCACCTACAGGTGCATGCAACAAAGCAAAGGAACAATGGGAGGGATGGTTGCTTCTGACTTGGGAGGAGGCCATGAGGGCGATGGGAATGGCATTCCAGATGGAGGAAAGGCCAGGTGGTGGAAAGTACCAGAATGTGATCCTTTCAGCACAGTGGAGGCTGGTGTCAGTACCACAGCCCACTGCATGCAGGATGAACTGGCAGAGTCAGGGAGACGATGGCTCACTGGAGGAAGTCAAGAGCAGGAGGGGAGGAGGGAAGGACAGTTAGAAGCAGGTTGGGCATCTGGGCGTGGGGTAGAGAGGAGCAGAAGGAAGGCTGTAGCACTCCCAGGTGACTTGGTAAGTGATGGCACCATTCCTGGAAGATGTAGTCAGGGACACAGAAGGGGAGTGGGCTGAAGGCCAGAGATGAGTCCAGGCAGGTCTACAGCGTCTGACGTGTACCCTTGGTGGAGGGAGGGGTAGGTGGGCATGTGGGTCCAGTAGGTAGGGGAGTTCTGGAAGTTTCTAGCTCTGTAGGTGAGGGACAGGAGATCAATAGTACCTGGAGGTGTGGAAGAGAGAGATAAGGGATTCTGATCACTGGGGGGGATGAAAGCGGTCACCTGAGGTGAGAGGATTAGGAGGCTGGTGAGGAGCCTTAGACCAGTGTGAGCTAGCAGCAGGCGCCTCAGATTTGAGACTCTGAAACTAGACTCCCCCCAGCCCCTCAATCCCAGCAGGCTACTCAGGTTCTTGGAGTACCTTCTCCCAAACAGGAGGACAGGTGGCTGGAGAAACTCCTCCTGAGCTGCCAGAAAGCACTAAAACCCCTGCAGAAAGGCTGGTGCACCTGAGCTCAGGCTTTTGAGTGCTGCTGTCACCCATACACCAGGGCTTGAGGCACCCATGGGATGCAGGGAGACAGACACCAGGCAGTGGGCTTCCCTAAAGCAAGGGTAGAAGCTACAGGTCTCCCTGGAGACAAAGTCAGAGAGCTCTTTACTCTCAGATCTGATGGAAAGAGTGAGGGTCTAGGCAGCCCTCCAGACCCTGAAGGGACCCCATGACTTAGCTATTGACATGGGGGGTGTAGGCTGGGTGCCCATCTTTTTAACCAGCCCTGAGAGGAAGGTGGTACCTAAGCCAGCACTGGTATTGAGCGACTACCACTCTGTCTACTTTCACAAGCCCCAACTTCCCATAAATCCAAGTCAGAATCAATCACCTTTCATGGAAGATATTAATGGCAATTCCATTATTTAAATCCAATCAATACAGATTGCCCCCAGCCCATTGTACTGAAGCCAAGGAGTTGGTTGGGGGGGGTACGATGGACTTTTGGCTATACAAAGGGAAAAAAATGTCCAATGGCCTTGCTGACATCTCAGTATTGTAGCAAGATAACCGCTTTGGAAAAAGGATGAGGTTTCTTTCCATTTCTTCTGGTGAGGAGAAAGGTTTTAATTCCACTGGCCTAGGAAAAATAAACAATTCGTCTCTTGCCTTCATTATGTGCTGTCGAACTGCTTGCTGTCAGGGACACTCACTCTCACTGCTTTGTAAACTCCTAACTTAGCTGCTGTGACCAATCAGATTAAACAAAACAAAAACCCAACATGAATTCAACTCTTCCAGGAACTGGCTTCAATGACCTACAAAATAGCCAACCTTTAGCACAAGCAAGTAGGGGTTATTTACTCCTAAAAATAAGAAGGCACACACACACACACACACACACACACACACACACACACACACGCACACACACGCACACACAAAAGACAGAAACTGAGCGTCTACGTTACAAAGCCACTGGAAATTTCCAAAGAAAATATGCATCTGCATGGGAACCCTGGTCCAAGATAGTCCCCTCCCACAGACCTCACTAAATGACTAAACTGTGGTGGGTACCATCAGTTAAGGTGAACTTTCCCAGCATTAATGTGAACACTGTTCGCTCTGGAAGCTTCCTTGGGGACAGATTCCACAGGACAGGACTCTGAGGGTGTTGCTGCATGACAGCAGACATGCTAGGGCTCGTACTCGCCCTGTCTTCAGAGACAGCCTGGGACTAGCTGTTCTCCATTTCCACTCAAAACAAAACCAGGGAAAATGGGCTGAAATTGCAGCAAGGGAGATTTAGGTCAGATAGAAGAAAAGCCTTCAGGAGCCACCGGAATGGGGACTCTGGGAGCTGATGGAATTTCTTTCCCTGGAGATCTTTGGGCAAAGGCTTTAGTGTCAGAGACAATCCATCCCCAGGGCTTACTATGGAAAGAGGAGGAAGACAGCGGCCCAAAGGTCCCTCTCTGAGCAGGAGCACCGCTTAGCAGCCTGCAGCACCCCTGGCTGGGAACAGAAGATGTGCTGTATATGAACATGCTTGGCACAGCATCTGTCCCTGGGCTGTCAGAGGCTATTCTTTCTGTCTGCTGCATCCTGCAGAAATGCCATGCTCTCTGCCTTGTGGCAAAGATAGTTTCCTCTCACCCTATGACTGTGGCTAAACACTATCCTGGCTTCAGCCTATATTACAGTCCCCTTCCCTGCCCATCTGTCCACAACCACGGTGCCCAAAGTCCTGTCCTAAAGGGTTGGCATGACAGTTCCCTAACCTTTTTGGGACTTGCTTGGACTGACAGAGAGAGAGGAAGTACTACTAGCCCTGAGCAAGACCCTATGCATGCATTTTTTTTTCGTATGTGCACCCTCTCTGTTTGGAAGCAAGAAAGAGGTAGATGGCATCACATTAGCCACCAGAATCCCAGACCATTCCAACAGACACCAAGGGCAGAACATGGCCAAGTCTGGAGGCAGGTCTGTGGCAGCCTGTAGCACATGTGGGACTTTCTAGACATGGTTTCATGTAAGCAACACTCCTACTCTTATTTTCTCTCCATGATGTCCAGAGAAAGCCACCAGACTCACTCAGGACAGTGGCTGGTCATGCTGTCTTTCATTGCCCTCCTAGGCTGCTCCGCTCAGTCCTAAGCCCAACAACAGCAGGTGGAGCTAGTCTCTGGGAAGCAGGAGATGCCCAAGGTAGAGCTTTCCCCATCCTGGAGGCTCAGGAGCAGGCAGGGGATGTATCATCGTTTAAGCCTGACTCTTAAGTTTTCTGAGAGGGTTCTAGCTGTTTCCAGTCCTTTTGACAACAGCAAGTAATTCATTTCCCTGTTCTTGCGCTGGCCAGTCCTGACCACCAAGCTGGCTGAGGGGGGAAAGGTTAAAAGGCCAGAAATGGCTCTTACCACAAATACTGAGAAATGAGCATGTCCAAGAACCACTGTGGCCATTTCTACCACACAGCCTGGCCACAGAGGTTTGTATCACATTCCAGATGTGGGACAATTATACATATCCAGCACCCCACCCTGGTCCTTGAAGCCAACAGCTTGAGGCGGCTCTGGTTTCCTGAGAAGCTGGCAAAAAGCCTTTTATGAGTCAGGCCTTTAGAAGTATCCTGACTACTGTACCCCTACATAGGAGGAGAATAATGGGGCATCTTAGCAGTGAGGATAGGGCCGGTCTCCACATGGCCCTTTAGAGTGAGTAGAGCTGACCTGTGGTTTGAGCAGGACAGGGTGCTCTTTGCAGAGCTAACTTAGTTCTTATCACTAACTCACAGCTGGGGCTGAAGAAACCTGATCCAAGAGCACCTTTGGCAAAAGGACAGCCAGAGCCTGCTGTTTCCACCCCGGTAGGCAGAAACCAACAGGTCTATTGGAAGATTGAAATTCAGGTCTTAGTATCCTGAAGATATGCCCTCCCCATTTCCTTTCCAATGCCCTTGGTTTTGGCCTTCAAACACCACTAAGTAGTCTACCACACAGTTGTCAGCCATCTCTAGGGAACTGGCCCATTGAGGGAGGTCAGTGGGGATCACAGGCCTCCCACGATCACAGTGTCACTGGGGAGGCACATGCAGGTCACACAGAGACAGGAGCTGGACAAGTGATGAGAGTCAAGCTCACAGTAGGAGGAAATGGGACACTCCGGCCAACAGTGACAGCTTGTATGTCATACCATTCTGAATTCCAGACCAAAGGATTTCTCATGAAATGTCTGTGGGAAGATACTTAGTGCCTCCTAAACCTCAGTTTATTCCTTGACAAAGGGAGCGACAACAGCACCAAACATCCACGGGGTTGGGGAGGACACAGGGAAAGCACAGCACACTGGCTTAACAGTGCTCTTAAGGATGGGCCAGGAGGTGGAGGGGTGGCTGCCCTTCAGAGGGAGCTTTACTGGGGCAGCACCCTCGCCCCGCCAAACCTCATTCTAAATGGATTATTGTTTATTGGCAGCTTATCCCATCTCTTGGGTTATGAATTATTTACCAGATAATGACTTCATAATTGTTAATGAGAGATGCCCCAAGGACATGCTGACATACCTTCTGAAGCCACTGTGCTAATTGTGGTGAATCCCAGAAGCTCCCTCGGGGCCACATCCAGAGTATCACTCCTAGGGACAGAGACTGAGCTGACAGGCCCTTGGGGACCCATCACGAATCCATCCCTCATGAGTCAGGTAGAGGAAATGGGTCTAAGGGCCACTTCTCTATGGGAGACAGGAAACAGGATGCAGCCCAGTGGCTGTTTGTGATCCTTATGGGTCAGGTCACACCAGGGCCTCTTGCCGCTGCAAACTAACTCTAGATGTATGCACCGCTTTGCGCATCTGGCTTTTCCTTACTTCCTCCCTCCCTCCCTCCCTCCTTCCTTCCCTCTTTCCTTCCTTCCTTTTCTTTCTCTCTCTGTCTCTTCTTTCTTTCTTTCTTTCTTTCTTTCTTTCTTTCTTTCTTTCTTTCTTTCTTTCTTTCTTTCTTTCTTTCTTTCTTTCTTTCTTTCTTCTTTCTCTCTTTCCTTCATTTCTTCCTTCCTTCCTTCCTTCTCTCTCTCTCTCCCTCCCTCCATCCCTTTCTTCCTTTCTTAGGTTTAATGTAGCCCAGGCTGGCCTCCAACTGGCTATGCAATGGAGAATGACCTTGACCTGATCTTCCCACCTCCATCTCCCAAGTGCTGGAATTGCAAGAGTATGCCACCGCACTCGGTTTATGTGATGCTAGGAATCTAACCAAGCCAACTAGCTAGATCCCTATCCTGAGGTAAGCATTTTACAACCCCTATTTTTCAGCAGAGGCAACTGAGGTGCAAAGGTTAAATGTTGAGCTGAAATCCCATAGCTAGGAAGGGCACTGCTGGGATTCAGACCCAGGTAGTCGAGTGCTGACAATGGTGCTCCTGACCTTTATAATTTCTGGCTCACCAGAAGTGCTTCCAGAATGAAGAAAAGAATGGATGAACAGGTCGATGTGGAATACAATTCTAAATGTGTCTTGAATGTGGGATTTAGTATACTGAGGACCCGGATTCCAACAAGTTCAGGAGAGGTCTGCTTTATTGCTAAACCATGGACTGTGCTTGGGTAGCATAAAAAAGAGAGCTCTGGACTAGGTATGCAGTGTCCCCAGGAAGTGGTGGCACAGAGAGGGCAGGTTCCATGTGTCACTCCCACTTCCCCAAGGTGAATGTGAGCTGCTCTCAGTGTGGCTGGCCCATTCAACAGGCTAAGAGAACCACTTCTGATTATTCACCAATCTCAGAAGGGTTTGCAAGCCTTCTTTGAGTTGGGCCCTAGGGAGCGACCCAGAGACAGAATCCCACCCAGTGCCCTCCAGAGGACCCAGTGCTGGTACTAATGCTTCCTTCCATTCATGCATTCCTGACATGGGCGTTCTTGCCCAGCTCTGCAGGACTGCCCTCCCACACCTATAGTGAGCTAGGGATGAGCCCGATATATAGGGACGAGTGAAGGAACCACACATACACTGAGAGACCCAGACTGAGTGGGTGCTGGGTGAGCCACAGCATCGGCTTCAGTGGAGGAGAGACTTCCCATAGGATCTTCAGACAATCTCAGGTTTAAGAGGGCAAAATGGTCCAAAGAGCGGTCCAGGGAGCAGAGGTTGGCAGAGCCTAGCTGGCATGGGGTAGCTCTCCCCCAGGACTCAGGGGCATCAGTCGTGTCTCCTCAGCACATGCCTGTGTAAGATTACAGAGCACTCCAAGTGTACACAAGAAAGCAAGAATCTCACTGTTTATTCTGGGATGGAGAGGCAGGGCACCTCTCTATGTGGTAACGGGAGGGTGGGGCAGCAGGGCTAGCTGGGCTGCCTCATGTGTGCACATTCCCGAGCCCTGACTCCAGAAGGGACCTTTGAAGAAACTCTTTGTTCATTTTCTTGAGTCAGCACCTGCCTAAGTACCTGGAGAAGGGGCGGGAACAGGTTAATTGTTATCTCTGTACTGTTATTGAATTACTTTGTACAAGTAGAAATATGCTTTTAATGATTTATTTTGTTGTTGCTACCTTACATACCAGATGCTTTTATCAAAGGAAGGGCCCCGGAGGGTTGCTAGGCTGCATCTGTCTTACATGGGCGAGCAGGTGAGCTTGCGCTCCTCTATGAATGAGGCTTAAATCTCCCCCACTCTCTCTCAGCACCCAGCTCACTTAGCCGCTGAAAATATGCACTGGCAGCTGTAACTAACTAATGAGCTTCCCAGTGACCTAGATGAGAGGATGCAGGAGCAAGTGGAGTGGTTTTCAGGCTGTAATGGTTAATTCTGTTTTCAATGTAAACTCTCGGCTGGGGATTTTTCTCTCATATGGTCTTTGCAGTATTACTAGTGCCTAGTGGAAACCATGATGTTACAGTAGCTGCTTAAGTAGTATTGTAGAGTAAATATATAGCACTCTGGATGGATTCTTGTTACACCTATGACATATAATAATAAATGATGATGGGGTGGTGATAATTTCTTAAGTACCACAGGCTGGCTTTGAACTCACTATATAGTCAAGAATAACCTTGAACTCCTGATCCTCCTGCCTCCACCTTCCCAGTGCTGGTGGGATTACAGGTGTGGGCCATTGCATCCGGTTTTACCATCATATATTATTATAAGAATGTGTTCAGTTGCTGGTCTCCTTGTTGGCCTACGAACTCCTGGAGGACAGGGCTTATGTCACAGCTATCTGGATCCCAGGCACAGAATAAATACACACTGTGGCTGACCATAAATGTTGAAGAAACTACTGAATGAGTGTGGAGACAAGAAGGGCGGAGAAATTCATTATAAAAGTTTAAAGGTGTTTTGTTTGTTTAATGAAACAGGGTCGCACTATATAGCCCAGGCTGGCCTCAAGCTCAAGACTCTCCTGCCTCTGCCTTCTGAGAGCTGGTATTATAGACATGTGCTACTACAGCCAGCTAAAAAATATTTTAAAGTAGCTTTTTTTGTGTGTCTGTGGTATGTGTGCGTGTTATGAGTGTTCCTATATATGTGGGAACATGTGTCTAGAACAGAGGTTGATGTCAGGTGTCTACCTTAATCACTCTACACTTTTTTACTGAGACAGGGTCTCTCACTTGAGCTCAGAGCTAGCTGGTTCAGCTAGTCTAGCTAGCCAGCTTGCCCAGGAGATGCCTTGAGGATTGGGACACAGGTGGCCCATCACTCCACTTGGCATTGACATAGGGCTATGAACTCTGCCCTTCATGCCTGCTGGCAAGTGCTTTATCCACCAAGCTATCTCATTGGAGATATATATTAACATATATTATAATATATTATTAATATTAATATTAAGTTTAATATTAAGTATTAATATTAATAAATTTTAACCATTTTAAGCAGCTTTTAAGTGTGGATAAATGAGACCTCCTATAAGGGTCAGAAATGCATAAGCTCAGGGGTACAGTCATTCAGAACATGCGCACATGGTACTTTCCCAGAGCAGGGTGCTGACAAGGCCACCACTGGTCTCTCCGTTGCTTCCAAGGAGGAGTTCCTTCCTGTCAAAGCCCATAGAGCCCAGGCAGGAAGGCCACTCCTGTGCCTCCCCACTCAGCTGTCTTTATGTAGGGGATAAGTTCACAACTGTATCCAGCAGCCCTGGCTGCTGGGATAGGCACCTGCTAGGCAAGGAAGGAGACAGACCACTTAGAAAGTCAAACGTTGACATCAAAATAAACCCTGAGGTTTGCAGAAAAGCTATTTCTATCCCAGGTGTCAAATGAGGCTTTGAAGCCAGAATGAACTGCTGTGTTCCCTGACACCCCGCCTGCCGATAGCTAAGTGGAGCTCCCATGTGCAAGCTGGTTCTAAGCTCCTTGCTTCCACTCTGGGCATCTCCTGCCATCTGATGGCTATCTTCGCCTGCTGTTGGGTATGGGGCTAACACAGATCAGGAGGGCAGAGAAAGACGGCACTGCTGTTTTGGGCCAAGTGCTGCTCTGATGGTCTTCCCTGGTCACCCCCCCTCCCTTGGCAAGTATCACCCCACCACACAGATGCTATGAGCCCACTGAGGCTCTGCCATAGGGGGCTCTTGATAGAACTGCCTGCATTTCTCCAGTGTCCCCACACTGTCCCAGAAAGGAGTCCTCTGATCTTTATTCCTGAGGCAGGAGCTGGATCGAGGTTCCAGCCAGGGAAGAGCATGGAGCTTCATTGTTCTTTTCACCTTTCCTCTTCCAGAAAGGAATACAGAGGAACTAGAAGGATCTATTAAGGCCTCACAAACCAAACAGGAATGAGAGCAACGAGTGCAGAGTGCAGGAAGTGAAAGGGTCCAGAGAGTGTCACCTAGAAAGTCCCATAAGTGGGCTACAGGCTGCCACAAGCTTGCTTTCAGGCCTGGAAGTGCTTCTGATCTTGGTCCTTCTACAAAAATCCAAATGGTTGGCCCCCTCCCAGAGACAGTGATGTAATGGAGCTGGTATGCAGCATGGGGAGGGAGGATTTTTAGGTTTCACTAGGTGATTTTTATACGCAGCTAAGGTCTGGGGTTTAGTTGACTCACAAGGGCAAACAGACTGATCTGTTGTAAAAGGACACTTGAATCCAAGCGGGCAGCTCAGGAGGAGATAACCTGTGGGAAAGCCAGGGACACTTCTGTAAGGGGCCTCACACAGGGGCACAGCTGACAGGACAAACACGAGCTGCATTGCCCCTCAGTGTGGCCTCAGAGCTCAGCCTTTGGAGCTCATGTGAAAACATCTGGTGGTCAGAGGAACAGAGCTGAGGCGCAGCACAGTTAAGGCACCTAGCTTGCAGGTGGCTTGGTCAGAGGCAGATCTGAGACTGGGCAGAGGAATCACACCCTCCAGGAAGAGTGTTTGCTCATGTCAATTCCTCATGGCGGAGGACCCAGGCACCCAGTGGTATTTCTAGCTGGGAGCAGTGGTTGGAGCTGCATAGTCATCGGGTCATGGCCTCTGGACCTGCAAGCTGACCAGGCAATGCCCTTGTGTGCCCCAAGGCTGGGCACTGCTGTCCAGGTGGCACTAACTACTGACCTCTCCCACTCTCTCATTCCTCCTCAGTCTCTCCTCGGGCTTCCTTTCAGTGTCCTTCAGTCTTGTCCTGAGAAATGGAATGTTCAGGGTTATTCCCATTGTATAGATGCTTCCAGTTACTGACAGAAGCTGGCGGGTTGGCATAGGTTCAAAGATCCCCTCAACCGCAATACTTGTGAGGATGTGTCTGCAGTTCTCGATGTCTGAGTGGAATGTGATCATCTGATCTCATGATGTACACATAGATGTGCTAGACCTTGTGCTGGGCCTGTGGAGAAAAAGGAAGTCCCTATCCTCTGGGAGCTGATGGTAGGAAGGTAGATGAGACAGACCCCCAAGGCGGAGTAAGTAGACAGAGACTTACTTAACAGCCAAGAAAAGCAGAGTCAAGGAATCCCCTGTAAAAGACCCCTGAGAGATGGCATGTTTTGACCAGGCTGAATTTAAGGTGGAATTAAGACAAATATACATTCCGGGGGTCAAGTCCAAGGGACATGGGAGACAGGAGAAGCCAGGAAAGCCTTGGGGGATGGGCAGTGTCACAGACAGGAGGAAAAAGAGGAGCCAGAGGAAGAAATTCCACACAGCACGTGGATGGTCAGGTTCCATATCACAAAGTTAGGAGGGAGGCTACGGATGTCTTGGGGGCCTTTTAGAGGAAAGGCAAAAAGGATCCCAGAAAGAGAGTGGACCAGTGTCAAAGCCCAGCAGAGTCCCTGCTGGTGAACATGGGGATATGGCTTTATCAGGGGCTGGAGTACCCAGATGCCCAGTAGAGGAGGGGGCTGTAGTGGTCCACAGGAAAGGCACCAAGACTTGTCAGGGGGTGACAAGTATATGTGGTAGTCAGGGCAGCACAGAGAGGTCTATATGGCCCATGCTTGGGATGGGGGCCACAGAGGACTGATGGACAAGGAGCTAGTGCAGGGGGGAGGGGCTGGCATTGCAACCTCCAGGGGGGGGAGAGGAGACCAGCAGGGGACAGAGTGTGGTGGAAGGTCGCCTGTAAGATCGATTGAGGGAAGGGAAGCTGTGGTCAGAGTGGACACCCTGGGGTCTGCATGTGGAACAGCTCCCATTCACTCTGGAGACATGTGCGGTGACCTTGAAGATGCAGGGCACGTAGGCCATTTTATTTGCTGGGGGCAAAGGGTTTGGAGGGTGTATGAGATAGTTCCATAGTCCCAGTGACAGAGGCACAGGTCAGCTCTCGGGGCCACTCTTGGCCCAGCCTTGGGTTCTACACAGATTGAGTCCTCATCTCACCACAGGTGTTAGATTTCTGCCCTGTTGCCTCTGGAACCCTTCTTGTTACTTGTGTGATTTTATTCCAACTTCTGAGGGCAGATGGTAGCCCTTTACATTTCACACCTACACTTCTCGGTTTTGTCTGTTTAGTAGCAGGGCCAGTGAGCTGATCCAGTGTCCAGGGAGAGCTGGTAGCTACTTCCTTCCACTGGTCACTAGAGGTAACAGTGGGCTTTAGTATGTCTGGGGAAACGAATGAGTGTCCGAATGGGAAGGAAAGAGCATGTCTTCCATTGACCACATGCTGTGGGTCTTGGATGTGCACAGGGATGGGTTTACTGAAGGCCCAGTGTGTGTTGGTGTTGGTGGGATGTCAAGCTGCAGAGAAAGATGCCTCTCTGTGAAGCACACCTCCAAATTTCTTCAGCCCTCTGGAGGCTGGGAAGGAGATAGTCAAAACACAGCTTCACTGGCCGACAGTCACAGAAGCCAACCATTCCCCAGTGGTCAAAGTATTTTTTGAGGACCTGAGTTTGGGGCTCCAGTCTCCATGTAAATGCCTTGTGGGTGTTGTGGTAGCCTGTAATTCCAGCACCTGGAGGTGGGGATAAGGAGTCTCCTGGGTAAGCTGGCCAGCTACACTGGCTGGAGCTGCTAGTTCTGGGCTCCGCCTCAGTAAAATGAGGATAGTGACTGAGGAAGATACCGATGTCAGCATCACACCTGGCCTCCACATGCATACAGATGTGCATGCACACCCATACACACAGACGCCAAGAATTTACAGAAGCATTAGAGACAATTCTCACCCTTAGGGAAATGGCCAATGGTAGGCCAGGCACAAAGTCCACAGAGGGGACACCAGTCTGGGACATGTTGGTCCTGAATCCCACAGTGTGTTCTATCATGTATACCTGGTGAGACCATAATCAACCCCACCCCCAAATCTATACTTTCCCAAAACTGAGACAATGAGAGCCACATACGACTCTGTATCAGTGGCAGGGAATAAAAACCCAGACTCAGAATCATCATTTAAGGAACCCAGGACCTCCCGCCCTATCCTCCTGGCCACACTAGCAGGACAGGAGTGCCTGAGGAAAGCTTCCTCCCTGAGAAGCATATGTCCCAATCTCTTTACCCCTCAGGGAGCGAGGAAGGAGACATTTCCCAAACCCCATTTCACTGACTTAATAGTCATGGATGTCAACCATTCCCCAGGGTCTGGAAAAATGGACAGGACAGCTGGCCCCTAGTCTTGAGTGTCATTAGGCATGCGTCAACAGCCCTCCAGCTCAGAAGACCAGGAGTTTGTCTGTCCTCCTCTGGTTGTGCCCTCTGGAATGCTGGGAGATAGCTGCTGGAGTGGTTAGGGGCTCTTTCTGGATCATGGCATCTGATCCAGGTTCAGTCCGGGAGTCCCTCCCACTTCCTGCTGACAGCCTCGGCTATCTGCAACCTGGGATTCTAGAGGTACGGTATCTTCTCTCTGTGCAAGGGGTCTGGAGTGACAGGCTGCTTCCAATCAAAGACAAGGCTCTCTGACCATCAGAGAACATGAACATGGCAGGTGTTCTAGGATGCTCTAAGCTGGGGTTCAGAGCACATGCTGGGCCCCAGGCAGATGCCCCAGAGCCTCAGGTGTTCTGAATCTAGGTGCCCACTCCCCCACTCTCCAACCTGCTTCCTTCTAGGCTCAGCCCCTGCACGCATGTGCTCTGGCAACTCTAGCTGGAGGCTCCACTGAGTTGCAGGTACATGCCTGGCACAACACTGTTGCAGTTACTTTACGTAAGATTCATGCCCTCACCAGGTAGGCCGCATTCCTGCTCCCTCTCTGCGGGATTGACAGTTCAGACTTAAAATGGAAGGCCAGATTTCAACAAATGTAACACTAGCAAATAAATGAGTAAGCAAAGTACATATGCAGAAATGTATCTTGGGGTGTTTTGTTAGTTATTTGTTATGGTAGATATATAAAATATACCAAATGTTCATCTTTAGGACATCCTGTCAATTACGTATATTAGTATATATCTATAATATAAGCTTTGACTAAGGATATTATGGTTTTCTATATACTGAGATTAAAAAGGTGCCCTCACACATTGCTGAATCAAAATAGCATTTCACCAAGTATTCACCAGGTACAGTATGATCCACTGTATGCGTATGTGTGGAGGCCTGTGTGCAGACTTAATGTATGCACGTGAAAACTCCTGGAAAGATACATTAAATGATTTACCTCTGGGGAAATCACTATGTCGTTTATATAATTTTAGATTCTCTCTATATATGCAAATAAATGATTGATTTTTTTTGGGGGGGGGGTGAATGCAGAACCCCATAGAGTCTTAGCATCCTTGCTACCATGAAGCAACACATCTAGCTCTTTTAAAAATACCTTTTTACAATGAACAAATAATATAGTCATGATATTTAATAATATATTTTAATAACCAAAAAGTTGAATTATAAGATTTGAATTTATTAAATTATAAAAGAATGAAAGTGGTAAAAGTCATATGGACAAACAGCGAGGGACCAGTTTCACTCCCCTTCCCAAGGCCCGATACTGAGAGAAGACTTTTTCAGTTTCTCATTTCAGTTGAGCTAAGCAGAGACCTACCTTGCACCGTCCGTCTCTGGCGAGCTCAGGATTCGTCCCCAGGATGCAAAAACTTCGATGGGCACCAGCACTTAACAAAGCATGAGCATCACGGGGAAGCCAGCTGGTCTGGAGAGAGAGGGGACAAGAGTGGGTTTGGGATGGGGAAAAGCCATCATTTTTTGTAAAAACGATTTTGAGTGTTAGCATCTTCTGGTTCTTCAACTGTCCTGGGTTTTCCTCTGCTGTGGAGCCTCCCTCCTCCTGGGGACTGTCTCACACAAGGGTACCCAAACTCTGCCACAGCACACCCACATAATGGGGTTCAGTGATCAGTAGACTCCCATCCCCCACACCATCTAGCTCTAATTTCTACTATTGCGCCATTAGCACTGAATAAGAGAGAGAACAATGTCATGTCTTCCACCTAATCCAAACAAAGCAACTCCATGGATAGGAAAAATAAGAAATTCAAGTCTTTAATCTAATGCTGAATCACAAACACAAATCATAACTTCTTTTAGACAATGGGGAAGAAGACCTTGAAGAGGCGAAGAACAGGATCCTTGGAGAGAATTTTTTTAAAATATAGATTCTATACCTATTAGAAAGGGGCTATCTATTATGGGGAGGTAGAGCAATTCCTCGTTCATTCTTTCAAATGTAATATATGAGAAAGCCATCGCCATGACGGGAAATGGCATCCTTCCTGCAAAAGCACACGACTGTCATTACCTGGGAATCGATATATTTTTTTAAACGGAATATATCATTATCAATTGATTTTCCTTTTCCCTCTTAGCACTCCAGGGTCCTAGCTAGCAGGGGAAAGCTTTAATGTGATATGAAGGATTTGGACAGGTAAATAAGTTATTGTAAACGAATTCCACCTCATGGCCAGCTTCTGACGACACGACGGGTCGTTCACAGATCCTCTCTACCTAAGCTTTTTCAGCTGCCACTGACAGGGACACCCGTGAGCCATATCAAATAGCCATTTGAAAGCTGAAGGTGGCAGAAATATTACTTTTCCCAAGGACAGAGTGTTCCCTTTATGATTAAGAAATAACCTCGGGAGGGAGGCAAAGTAAGCCAAGGTCACCATTTAATTTTGACACCAAGCCAGAGTCACGAGTACATTTCCTCTACCAATCCTACGTGATGCAAGGGGAGGCATTGATCACTTTTGCCACAAGGTCTTGGCACCACTGGTGATTAGAGGATCAATGTGTTTCTGGCAAAGAACCCCAGCAGATAGGTGTTGGTAAACAGTGGTTCTCAAGAACATTCATTCATTCATCCATTCACTCATTCACTAAATATTCACTGGGTGTCTGTTGCATTCTAGGTGACAGAAATGCGCTAATGAATAAAACAAACCAATGTTCCTGTCCTCATGTAGCTTGGTCTAATGGGTGGAAACAAACAAGAAATAATAAACGGGATAGGTGAGAATTGTCTGTGAAGGCAGCAAGTACTACTTGTAGGGATGTGATGAGCAGAGCTTGGGGGTGCCTGTTGAGAGACTGTGGTGCATGGGGGCCCACCTCATGGGGGTGGCATTCACTTTCAAGGGAAATGGGAGTGGGTCATGCAGGTGTCTCTGGCAGAGAGAACCAGAGTGAATGCTTTCTGGGGAATATGATTCTATTTCCAAGATCAACACAGTGGCTGGACCTGGAGATCCCAGTAGAAGATGAAGCAAGGAAGGTGAGTGTCTGGATTGTGTAGGGTCTTGTAGGTCCCTGTAGAGGCTGTTAGTTACAGCATGAGGATCCTGGCTGCCAGGTTTCGGGAGGCGTTCTCGATCTCCTGAGAAGAAAATCTGCAGGGTCCATGTCAGGTTAATTAGCTTTTCTTCTCCTCAACCCCACTGCTTCAACTCTCTCCAGGAGTCAATGTCCCTACTGCAGGCTGTAATGAAACTCTGCTAAATGAATACAGCCCAGGCTTGATAGGAGCTTGGGACAGTGGTGGGGAGAGAAGCACAGAGCAGCGAGACCTGCTCTTACAACCTACTCTTGGTGCCAGAGGCCAACTAGAGATCACTGACGTAGTTCTGATTGGAAATAAGCCTCATGTCAGGCAGGGCTCTTTTCCCTGTGATGCATTTAAGCAAAGGTCCTGATGTGAATGAGCATCCCGGCTACTGGGCAGAAGTTCTGTTCCTCCAGGTCTGCTTCCTCCTCTCCATCAGCTCTGTGTCCTTTGAAGCCCACCTGATCCATGGGGATGTGGAGGACATCACTCTGGCTCTGCCCTCCTTTGATTTCTGGTTGGTGAGGTTCAGGTTGGGGTCAGCTACCTATTCCTTACCTTCCTTGCTTCCTCCTGTGTCTTCATGGGCTGGCTGTATACCTCGACCTATGGTGATAACTCGAGCTGGGGGGGAGGGCATTCCACTTGTCTGTCTGTCTCTTTCTCCTATCTAGTTCCAGTAATAGCTTTCTTCCTTTGTCACCTTAGGCTGCTCCTCTCCTCATTATTAGTCCTGAGGTGCCATATTATTTTGGAGTCTTTATATGTTGGGCCCTATGCTATTATATAGCTAGTTCTTCTATTTAACTCTTCAAATTACACATTTGAATATGTCAATTCTTTTCAGAGAGGGTTAAATACAGGATATTCCAGAACTGGAATTATTACACAGTCACATAGTTTTGTGATACCAGGCATGTTACTTAATCGCCATGAATCTGTTTCTCATTTTCAAGCTATAGAACCGAATTCCATGAACCCTTGCACTTCTCACCACCATCGAACCACCGTCACACCCTCTTCAGCATCTCACATTCCCAGAACTCCGTCAAGATCCCTTGGCCCACATCCACCAGAAATTCCTCCCTTGAGGGTTTTTATCTGTTCTTAGCTCACATCAGACTTAGTTGATGTCTCCGTTGTTTTATTGACCTATTCACATCTTTCTGTTTTTGCTATTTTTCCTCCCACTCAATCTTCGCTCCCTGTAGTCAGATCCAGGGCTATCGACAGATAGCATCTTAGCATCTGAATACTGGCCGATGGTACTGGTTACACGGTGGTGCACAGCAGATCTGTTGTTTCACCGTCTTTTCTTCTTAGGAGGCCTATAAGCTATCCCCACTCACCCAGCCACATCCTATCCTCCTTGAATGAGATGCATGGCATTGTACGTGATTTTTAAAACTTTAAAAATCCAATTTCTGATACTACTTTTCTTTCCAAGCCAACACTGTACAACTCTTAAGTTTCCAAAGATCGAGGCCTAGGAAAACAAATTCCCAATGAGTCAGGGAGACAAGAATGGTTTTCTATCTCCAGGTAGGATGATAATGGTGTCTTAACTGAAGACTTGATGTCTATGATTTCTCATAAAAACGAACCTTTCATTAATTTAATTATCAAAGGACAACTTAGAGTAGTTTTAAGAGAAACAATATTGGGGCTGGAGAGATGGCTAAGCGGTTAAGGTGCTTGCCTCCAGTGCCTAAGGCCCTGGGTTCAATTCCCCAGGACCCACATAAGCCAGACCCACAAGGTGGTGGCCCTGGTGCGCTCTTCTCTCTCTCTCTCTCTCTCTCTCTCTCTCTCTCTCTCTCTCTCTCTGCTTGAAAATGAATAAATAAAATATTTAATTAAAAAGAGAGAAATAATATTAAAAAGCCAAAGGAGGGGCTGGAGAGATGGCCCAGTGAAGAGACTTAACATGGAAACTACAGTCCCAGAGTCCTTGTGAAACCAGACAGGCGTCGTCGTGTGAACGTCTGTAATCTCAGCGAGAAGAGAGGCAGAGACAGGAGAAGTCCTGGAATCTCCAAGGCAAGCTAGCTTGACAAATGCACTAGCAAACAAGAGAGACCCAGGGAAAGCCAGGTGAAATGCCACGGATCTTCAAGTCAAGAGAGCCATCTGAGATCTATCGAATTCAAGGCCTGTAGATGAGACAATTCCTGACATGAACCAAATTGATTGTCATGAGCATTAAAAACAAGGTCTCAGGAGTTTTCATGTTTCTACAAAAAAAACCCCACTACTTTTTTGAAGAGAAATTGTTAGCAGAGATGAGAAACCAATTAGGAGTCTCCCATTTGATACAGAATCAGAAAGCAGCCCCACTTGACTTTTGACAATGATGACATCAGCACCCAGCAGTCCAGCACCCCTTGGCTGGCTGGGAAATGGAAATTTTTTCTTCTTTGGAAAAGCAAAGCAAAAGAACAGGTGCCCATTAGCTGTAGGGACAGAGCCAGCCCCAAGCCCACATCCTGACATCCTGGATGCAGGGTTCCCTGGCAGCCTCAGTACCACACTCCAATGTCCACTCCGATCACCCCCTCCCACGCAGACGGAACACTCTCACACTTTCTTTCAAGACAGCAGCAAAACAGGCCATCCATTAATAATATCCACTGCAGGTTCACCCAAGCCTACAGGTATTGTGCCAGCACAAAACGCAGCAGCAAGTTTATCCATCAGGTTCATGACAGTTCATAGGCCGAGGGGTCCGGAAGGCTCTGCTTTTAAAAGGCAGAGGTGAAGCACACCCCGAGAGCCGGGCCAGAGATGGCCACTGAGGAGATCCATTACTCGTTTTCAACTGCGTCAGATGCACTGCCTGGCACACTTTTTTGTGGACATGTATTTGTCAAAGCAAGGTTGTGCCTGCAGAGAAAAAACAACATTCCCTTATGCTCGAAGTTTATGAAACCGAGCTCACTCACAAGGCTTTCAAATACCTTTCTTTTCTAACAAGTTGATTAACTGATTACTCTTATTTGCCTCATTTTATAGATGAGAAAACGGAAGGTCATGTCAGATAACCGTTGTCTGAAATCACACTACAAGTCAGGGAGGGAGGCGAACCGGAGCTCCAGAGTCCCCACATCTTTGTTCCAGATGATCAGGAACCCCTGTCAATGAGGTTAGAGATGCCTATGTTCATTGTACCACCCTGGACACAGTCAAGGTGTCAGTGACCTCTAATCAGTCCCTGGAGAATCAACCCTCTCCTCCAGCCCTCCCACAGCAAAGAAGTGTCAAATTCCTCCTCCAAGTCACACTTTTGTCCAAAGTGAGGCAACTCTCCCCGTCTATGATTATTAGCTCATTGCCTTCTCCCTCCCCACAAGATAAAAGTTGAGTTAAATGACATTTACATCTCTCCGCAGGAGGAATTAAGTTCTGAGGAGCAGGATTTTTGTCAGAGTGTAATAGCTAAGCTTTTTCATCACCCTCTCAATATCAGGAACCTATGTTCACCCCACTTTGGTGAATTCTCTCCCCTCCTCCTCCATCAAGATTGCACACATGCAGACTGGAAAGATAGCTCAGCAGTTAAGTTTGCAAGTATGAGGGTCTGAGAATGCCCGAGTTCAAATCCCCAGATCCCAGTGTAAAACAACTAGACGTGGTCATGTGTACCCATCACCCCAATTCTTCAGGGAAGTAGAGACCCAAGAATCATCAGAGCCCTGTAAGCTCTGGAATGTATTTTTAAAATAAATATTGTTATTTATCTATAAACAGAGAGAGATTGTGAGAGATCAAGAGAGAGAAGAGAGACAGAGAGAAGTGTGCGCCAGGCCTTCCAGCCACTTCAATCGAACTCCAGATGCATGCGCTACTTTGTGCATCTGGACTTATGTGAATACTGGAGGATTGAATTCAGGTTGTTAGGGTTTTGCAGGCAAGTGCCTCAACTGCTGAGCCATTTCTCCAACCCCTGAACTTAGTTGTTTTTCTTTAAGGGAGACTTCAGCTCTAACCAGGGGAAGGGGCAATGGAGCAGGCACCACAGGCAAGCAGCCCCCCTGCAAGTGACAGACTCCTGTTGCAGGTGAGTGTCTGAGGTGCAGCAAGGACACATCCATGTGCATATATACCACACACTGCAAACACACCACACATACCACACATTGCACACACCATACACACACTGCAGACACCACACACACACACACACACACACACACACACCACCGCACACACCACACACACAGACACACACACCACACACTGCACACACCACACACATACACACATGAACTACGCACTGCACAGACACCACACATACACACACATACACACACACACATAAAAACAAAAATTTCTTTAAAATGGCTCTGCTACCTATTTATAATTATTAAAAACCCAATTCCTCCTCTCTCAGCTCTGCTACACACAGAGCATTGTTCAGAGAGCCGAGTGGACACATCAGTTCTCTCTGGTTTCTACTTCTCATGCCTTGAGTCGGTCCTTCTGGTCTCTCACCAGACTGAATTGTGTGCCTCCCCTCCCCCATGCCTATGTTGAAGCCTTAATGCTTTGTGACTATATTTGAAGGTAACGTTTTACAGCAGCAGTTAAGGTTATTTAGGGTCATAAAGGCAGAGCCCTAACTCAGCAGAATGTTCAAAATATCTTCATGGAACTTTAGACACATGTCCCCACCTAACCCACCCACTGTGATGAGACAAGGAGAAGGTTCCAGATGTAGGCCAGGAGAGTGCCTACCCGGGTCCCTTGCTCGGGACTCACCAGTCTCCAGAGTGAGAAGGCTGCTTTCTGATATTGAAGCCACACACATGTGACATCCCGTGCGCTTGGGCTACATCACTGCTGTCACATGGTGGCAGTGGTCTTTCTGCCATGACAGGGAGTATGCTAAAGCCCAGGACTGGCCATCCAAGAAGCAGCATCTATGGTGTAGGACACTGGAGAGTCCAGGCCAGTGGGGCTCCTCCAGGGCTCTGTTCTCAGATTCCCCCCCCCCCCCACCAGCTCTCTCCTGGTCTGTCTCTCACCTGTCTTCCCTCTTCCTGAGAACTTGTCTTTGGAATTTTCCTAGTACTCTCTGGGATACAGAGACTTCTAAAAAACCCTGGAGACTATTGGAGTAAGTGTGTCACTCACGGAGCCTTCCTAACAGCCCAACTGGGTGCCAATGAGGCCATCTCCGGGATGCACTGGCTGGGGGTGAAGAGAATGCAGCGATGAGGGAAACAGGATGCTCATGGCCTGAGTGGATCCTAAGTTATGCTATGACAAGATGGCCAGAACTCTAGACTGAAACATTTTCGGGAAATAAAGGTTACAAATCATACCCCCTCCAACACCATGTTTTTGTTGCCCAGCAAACCCTTTAGAAATTAGGGGTGGATTATTAATGGGAGCTGGGGACATGGCTCAGGAGGTAAGAGCATCTGCTGTGCACACATGAGGACCTGAGTTCAGTCTTCGGCACACATAAACAGCTGGGCATGGCCATGCATGTCCCTCCCCCAAGGGCAGTGACAGGACAATTCCCTGGGCTTGCAGGCTCACTGGTCAGCTAGCCTAGCTGAAAAGAGCAGAGTTCCAGATTTAGTGAGAGACCCTGCTTCAAGGAAATAAGATGGAAGAGCAATAGAGAAGGACACCCGAGGGCTGGTTAAGTGGTAAAGGCGCTTGCCTACAAAGCCTAATGACCTAGGTTCAATTCCCCAAGTACTCACACAAAGCTGGATGCACAATGACACCTGTATCTGGAGGATTTTTTTTTTGCAGTGGCTAAGGATCCTGGTGCACCCATTTCTCTCTCTCTCTCTCTCTCTCTCTCTCTCTCTCTCTCTCTCACACACACACACACACATCTCTCTGCTTGCAAAGAGAGAGAGAGAGAGAGAGATAGAGAGAGAGAGAAGAAAAGAGGACGCCTGGCATCTTCCTCTGGCACGTGGGCTCACAGGACACACACTCGCAGTGTACTGTGCACACAAAAATTAAATTCTCAAGGACTCACTCAACCTGGCCAGATCAGTACAGATGTGCCCATCACTGGACTGTATTTCTGCATTTCTGAAGGCTACACAGTGTTGAGACTCACTCCAGCACGACTTGCCCCCAGTGGCATCGAAGATGTCAGCGGAGAAGTACACCTGGCACGCAGTAGCTGCTCAGTGAAGCTCTATTGAAAGAAGGAAAGTGTCGCCAAGATGCAACTCATCTTTGATAATTTTCCTCTGAACATCTGGATCATAGTCACACCACAGTTTCCTGACTGGAATTCGAATTAGTTTGTAAAAAAAAAAACCACAAATCAGACACTGCTTCCAGATTTTGCACTTATAAACAGGCCTGCACCCTCCCTTTAAATTGCAATAATTCCTTCCCAGATGTTGCTTCTCCTTCAGACCCATAAATTTAAGCTTTTCATGATGACGCTTCACATTTGCCTGGCGCTGTGGGCCGTGTGGAGCGCTTCTGCATCTCCTCTGCCTCATTAGACCGCCTCGAGTGCCCCGAGAGGCGGGGCAGTGCCAACGTGCCTAATTCACAGACGGGCAGGCCAGCTGCCACTCTACCAAGCTGGATTGGATTGATGGGGGCCGCCTGAAGAGACACACGACATCTCCTTGTCCAGCCCCATCCAGGTCTGTATGTGGGGTGGTGGCAGTACCCGCCCCCATGCCCTGCTGCCTCTCTGAAGCTCCGACTGAATTGTGGTTGTGTCTCTTCCCTGGAACCCCTTCCCCACACACCTGGGACCAGGCTGGTTACCTGAGATCAAGACTTGCTGAGAATCTGGGGGAGTGAAACCAAACGACAGGCAGGAAGTAGGGGAGAACCATGGAGCCTTCCAGCCTGGCCAGGCTCCACCCAGTGTCACAAGGCTGTCACACCCAGCACAAGCTGAAGCTTTAGCCCAGAGCCAGCCCCAGAGGCTTCAGGTCTGGAGCCCATCCAGGGCAGCATTTTCCGTCTATCTTCCTTGTTCTGGGGCCTGGGGTCGGTCTTATTTAGGGCCTGTCTCTTCCCTGGGTATGTTTACCTGATTCTCCAGGGGAGCCTGTAACCTCTACTCCAAGCTCCCCAGTAGCCAGCACATCAGAGCGTGTGTGTCAGGGGACTGGAGTGAGTCACAGAGCCAGGAGGGCTGTGTCCCTCCAGCTTACTCCCATGGTCTGAAACGAGCCAAGTCTGCTGACGGCTGCAGCTGCTACTGCTCAGAGTCCCTCAGCATCTTCTCTCTCTTTCTGGTCCTTAGTCTCTTGACAGCTCTAAAGCGAAGCAATAGAGGAATATGGCTTCCCAGGGTCCCTCCATGTGGGCTTCACTCTGTAAGTGTTTCTGGTCCCTCACAGAGAGACAGAGAGGTCTTTTCAAATCTGAATTCTAGAGCCTGATTCATGGGCTTCATGATACAATCGGAGCTTCATGTCTGATACAACCATGAAGGGGTTGGCTGGTGTCATGGGGAAGAATGTGCAAGTCTTGTACCTGAGAGCTCGGGGTCTAAGTCTAGAATTTAAAGGCAGAGTAACACCATCCATCTGTCCACTTCTCCCCTCGGCTACCTCAGCCTTCTCTCGGTACAGCAGGGGGGATGCCTCTAAGCACCACGGTGGTTCTGGGTGTTGAATGGTCTCAAGTAAGAAAAGCACTTATTCTCTCCTACAACCTGGAAACCAAAGTCCAGGCCAGAGGCTCAGGCTGCTGCGGCTTCGGTTTCCTTGTCTTTTCTATCCACAGAGCCCACGCCTTTAGGGCCAGCAGCTAGAACCTCTTTCCAGTCTCAAGTGAGTCTGGGAGGCATTGCTTCATCATGTAGTGAAGAGCTTTTTTCCTTGAATGGATCTGAGGCTGTTTCTATACTCTCAGAGAAAACCAAATTGTGAAAGAAAGTCTATGGCAATTACAGGACTTTTTACCCAGATATGATGAATTATCCATTCAGAAAATAAACCACAGACAGGCATGTTTCTCCATACCCAAGCAGAAAGCAGTTATTACCAGGAACTTCTGTAAGTACTCTGATTTTCTTGGCCAGTGTAGAAACTGCCTAGGAAGTGAAAATAGAAGGAGTAGCTGGCTGTGTTTTCCATATACCAAGGTAGGTAGGTAAATGGCTTGGTGGCACCCTGGCTTCGTGTTCCATTTGAAAACTGAAACTGTGGGGCTGGCTCAGTGGGAGAGTGCTTGCCTAGCATGCACAAGGCCCGGGGTTCAAATACCAGCAGCACACGCATGCTTAAATATGCTCTTCTGCAAACTAAAGTGGTGACCAAGGAGTTGGGCTGAAGCTCTGGGAAGTCAGGACAGCCAGGGATGATGCCAAGTCACAGGCAGGAAAACCAAGGGCAAGAAAGAGCACATGACAGGCTTGAGGTCACACAAGGTCAGCAGAAGAGCCTGGGTGAGAGCCTGGGTTTCCCAGCTCCCTGGCTCCTGTCCTCTCTTTCCCCAAAGGACCTTTCTACACTTGAACTGTCACTGAAGAGGAAAGTCCCCAGGAAGGTTAGATAACTTATCACAGCCCCATCTTCCTTCCTGCCAAAAGCCCCCTTTCCTCCCCTCCTGCCCCTCTCCAGTGAACATTAAATCAAATATTCCTTGCTGCATTATCTTTCAAGCTTGAGGTTTCTAAATCCAAAGACATCTATAAATAATACATACTCATTTATATGTACATTTAAAAGATGAGAAACCATAACAAAGATACCTGTAGAGCCTGATGAATACTAATGGCTTACTCACAACACCGGGGAAGCAAATGGCTAATGAGCGAATTTCCCTCCATCCACCTTGGTCCCTCCCCCAGCAGGGAGCGGCCCTCCATCCTGAACTTACTCCATTCTCTGCTTCTTCCCACGGTCACATTTAGCCATCTGCTTCTTCTTTTATATGTGGGACTGTGTATTTTTCCCCTCTTCAGTTTTATATGAAACATTTAGCAATGAAGTAGCAAATAAAAATACTACATATCATCTAGAATTCATATAAAATTGTACTTGGCTTTAACGCATCTAAAGGTTGATAAAAAGAAACACATAGATGCTTCTTAAAGGCCTATTTATATTTTATTACACATTACACACATCGTGCTCCATTGAGAAAATTTAGAAGTTGATGTGGTTCTCTCGGTCACAAGCCAGAGTGGTGAAGGTTACCACATCCAGAGAACATGTTTCCTTTGGAACACGACACACTGCCTTGCCATTACCACAATGGACGGAAATGGTGCAAGTAATCCATCAGCGCTCCCATTAGTCTTTGGAAGGAGAGGAACATTCCCCCGTAAAGAGTATACTCTTGGCATTGTCCAGCACCCCTCTCCACCTCTGGTCCTCACTCCAAATTGAAGGCCTGGACGAAGCACCTTAGCCTCTCAAACACTCAAGTCATCTGGAAGCTTGCCCAGTTGGCCTCTGTCTTATCTTAACCCCCATACACAGCCATGGATTGCTAAATTGGTTCTGCTGATGCCCCTGACCGTGGTCCGTGGAGGGTGAGCTATAGGCTGGAAGGGCCAGAAAACTTCATGATGGCCTGAGCTATATCCAGGACAACCAGAGTGCCTGAGAGACCAACAGGGTGATAATAAGAGAGGTATGTGTCATTGTCCCCCAAAGAAAACCCCAAAACAGGGATTTGGATGCAAGTAGCTTTTTTGGAAGTTGATACAGGAAGCCCCACGAAGGAGCAGGGATATGAGAAAGAAGAGAAGAAGAAAAAATGGAGGGTGTGTTAGAGGGTGGGTTACTCCGCCCTGCAGGAGACCCCTTTGAGAGGCTGTGTAGTAAGCACCTTTAGAAAACTGTCCACCAAGAAATAGGAAGCCAGATTGTTTAATTAATATCACTTACTGGCTGAAAGCACTTTGGGGTCTTCATCCCCTACACTCCTAGACTGTCCTGTAGGTCGGTTGAGTGCCTTGAATGCAGAGAGAAGCAGGAAGTGGGATCTGAGAGCAGGTGGTCTTTTGCTCGGTTCTGGCAGGTAATCTGGGCTTCCACCAGCCCAGGAGTGTGACCCAAGCCTTCTCTGCAGTAGAACTCGAGTGGACCCATCTCCAGAGCAGAGGCCATGTCAAATGTGTTTGTAATGAGATCATCTGCTATCTGTCGGCCTAGCAGCAACCACGTATGAAAAACAACATTGAGGAGCAAATTAAGTGGTCTGTCTGCAAGCAGCCTGTTTAGATGAGGAAGGGCCGCTGTTGACAAATCTATTAAAATTATACATCAATTACCTAAGAGAACATGGATACTTGTTCAGAATGAGAACATTGATAGTGGGCATTTTACCTACCGCTTGGATTCATTCATCTTGCCTCGCTCGAATGGAGTAGTGATGGTTAAGAAAGGAGGTGGGAAAAATAAATTATGCCTGTCACCTTCCAGACCAAAAGAAACATTGCAACTTCTCATTTTTCAGGATGATGACGTCTTCAAACACTAAGCTTCTGGGTGCTGTCAAAAGGGTTGTAAGATACAAGAATCCAGGTGCCCCCAGAAAGGGAGAGGGATGAGAGAGGGACTGGGTGGCTTTTCTGGTCAAGCAGGACCAGGACAGGGATGTGAGGAGAGTCATTTATAGGGACACTGATTCCAGATGCTCAGGTAGGTCGCTGGGGTGTGAGGTTCTGAGTGAGCGTGTATGATGGTTAAGTTTTGATGTCAACTTGACCTTTCAAATACTCTTGGGTGGGTCTCTGAGGATGTTTACAGGAAGGCAGCCTCTCAGTAGAGGGCAGGATGTAAAGAAATTCAAAGAAGCTAGAACTAAGCATCCTTTCCTGTGTGGGCAGTGCAGGAAGGAAATTCCAGAGACTCAGGAAGCCATTAAGTCTGAGGAAGGGCTGTAAGACCCCATCCTAAGGCTATATAAAGGGGAAGAAATTCTCTCCTTGGCCCCTCCTGCCTGTTTGCTGTTCCGTGTGTGGTGTTGGTGATGGGTTTCTCTCTCTGCTTGGACCTGTGAAAGAGGACCAGCCTCTTTCACTTTTATGGGACTTCCCCTGGATCTGTAGCTTGAATGAATCGTTTCCTCCCATAAGCTGTGCTGGTTTGAAGATTCATCCCAGTGGCATGTGGCTGACTACGACAGTGTATGATCTACGAGCATTGGAAAAGCCAGTCAGTCTGACGGGAGACTTGGGGAGGCAAGGACAGCACATTTCCAAGTGGTCTGACCTGAGGGGTGAAGCGTAGGGGCATTCTCCTCTAGCTCCCATTTATTGTGGACTGATGGTGGTTGGCAGGGAATTAACTTCCTGGCCCTTCAAGGACTGCCCCAAGTGGTCAGCAAAAGCTTCGAGGACTCTGGGGACAGAACCTCCAACAAGTGCAAACACACTGTGTTGGAAATTCATAACCTCTGATTACTTGGATGGGATTCAATTTGCCAGTCTCAAAAGTCTAACAAAAACAGACTACCTCCCACCCCTATGTAATCATGGAATAATATAATCATTTTGCATAAAAATTGCATTATTCCCCCAATGGAAGCACAGGCTCTGAAGCTCTCAGGGCCTCACCCGATACATTACTTTTCAAAGTATGAGGTAGCAGGTTCCAATTATCTGAAAAACATTTAAAACAGTAATGGCACAATGCATAGTGTGATCCAGATGGAGAGAATGCACATTTTCCAAGACAGGCACCTTGATTAGTGGCTGTGATTGTTAAACACATTTCAGGTAATATAGTGATAATGGACATTAATAGTAGCAATAGTGCTGGAGTGGTGAAATATAATCATTTCTGATTATATTACTCTTTCCTTTTGTGAAGCACAGTGCATATTTCCAAAGACGCTATGCTCATTAAACTACACAGAAGCCCAGGGGCAGGCCTGCAGAGAGGTGGCCAGAAGGGACTCACAGTTCCTGGTGTTTGGAATATGGGAGAAGATGGGCCAGAGTAGCAGACCCAGCCTGGTCTCTGTCCTCTGGCTTCCTCAGAGACCTATCTCAGGCCAGTAAGATGGGCTCTCATGTATCAGATAACAAGCTGATGGGTTTTACATGAGAATTTTGCATACTTAAATTTTTTATCTATGTCCCAGATATCTAGTCATCTCTCGCCTAGCCCCTCAAAATGGATGATGCCTTAATATTTAATATATCCACTATATCAATTAACTGATTCTATAACAACTAAGGGACTCTCATTAATATAGTTGGCACAGACATTGTGATCATTCTTTTGGACTTTACCATTTTAGTGTAGTTATAAATACATTTCTAAAGACCATTTTAAACAAATCCAACTGATGGCTAATTGCTGAAAGAACCCATGAATAATCATCTATATAGCAATTAAGAAATCAACCCTTGCAAAAAATTTTTTCCATTTTAAATATGGGAATTAGGACCTGTAACTTAGAATAAAATTTTCATTGAAGGTCTAATCCTCAAATTCAAAAAGAACAGCCTCTCAAAAGCTCAGATGGGAATGAGGATCATGATGTTATGGAAAATCGTCAGAGGACTCAAGAAGCTCCAGTGATAAAAATAAAAGCACTCGGTGAAACCACACAGGACAATAACGATTCATAAAAAGTAAGTGGAAAAGGCAGTATGTATAAGTTAATGCATAGTTTGCGATTATAAGCATGTGACTAAGTCCCAGGCAGCAGTGAAGTTGACTTACTTCCATGAATTGCTTCTCTGTGGATGGGCCTCTGTACCTACAGTATCAAAAAAACTGACAATTGCATGTTTGAGTTTATTTGAAGAAGCACTTCAAGGGCCTCGAGGTTATTCTCCTTAAAGCTGTAAGTGCAGAATTTTTACAGCATCCACAGAAAGTTCTGGAACATATGAACCGAGATCCAATGCATGCTCAAATCTGGTTCTAGAGTCTAGATACAAAGGGGAGGCAGACAGAACCACATGATTGTTTACAAGCCTCATCAGAAGTCAAGTCCTGGCTCCCTGGCTGAATGGTTAAATGATGTGGGGAAAGCTACTTAAGCCCACCGCCTCCGTCTACTCAACTGTAAAATGGGGAGCAGAAGAGCACTTTTACCATAAGAGTTGGTGATATAATACTCAAAAAGTGCCCACTGCATGGTAGATCCTCGATAAATATTGTCTGCCTCTGAAATACATCTAAGAAAGTTTCTTTTTATTTGGAGTCCTTTAAGGGCTTTTCACTGAATAGACAAAAGTCCCAATACTGGCAGCATGCTTTCTGGAGATACAGCCTTACTTCTGCCCTTGCCGGACTCCACGTGGAACTTTGGGAAGCTCTGGGCTTGCACCTGCTCCATCACACCTCCATGCCTGTGGTCTCCCCTACCCTAGGCTTACACCTGCTCCCTCATACTTCCACACCTGCGGTCTCCTCTTCTCTAGGCTTACACCTGCTCCATCATACCTCCATGCCTGGAGCCTCCTCTTCTCTAGGCTTATACCTGCTCCATCATACCTTCATGCTTGTGGCCTTCTCTAGGCTTACACCTGTTCCATCATATCTCCACACCTGCGGCCTCCTCCTTTCTCCTCTGCAGCTTCTCTGTTGCATGGTCAAGTGCCTACCGTCTGATCTGCTGGAGAAACCACACATGCACATTCGTCAAGGGACTTTGGGCTTTCCCTGTTCGTTCATTCTTCAACTGGGGGCTGCCCCATGCACTGTACGATGTTCAGCGGCATTTCTGGCCTCTACCCACTAGGTGCCAGTAATACCTTCAAGTCAAGGTAATAACAAATATCCTCTGGCATTGCTCAACGTCCTTAACGATGAAGAGGAATAAAATGCCATCTTTGGCTGAGAGCCAGTGCAGTAGACTAAATTATGAGCCCCTTGAACCTAAAGGTAATACCTAATCCGTGTCTACATCACTAGGACCTGGTCTAGCAGTTGGTTTCAAGTAAATGTTCAATAAATGTCTATTGATCAGGAAAGGAGGACAGGAAATAAAAATGTTTAATGTTCATAACCAACATACCATCCAAAGATGAGGGAGATATACTGGATGAAATGCTGAATAAATACACATGTAAAATTCTAACCCCATAGTGGCTCTTCTCCCGTTACGCTTGTGCACCGCAGTGAAACTTCTGGCAGGAGTCTCGGGGCCTCCTATTTTCTCATCCTCCTTCACTCTGCTGCCCATCACTCCAACTGAAGTTCTCTTGCTAGGTCAGCAATGGTGTCCACATTGCTAGCCCAGTGGACAGTTCCCACTCTGTAAGTACAGCTGTTTGCTGCCCTGTGATGGTCAACATTGATCATCAACTTGCCAGAATCTAAAATCAAGGAGACAGACCTCTGGGCATGTGTGTAAGGAAGTTCTAGATTGTAGGTTAATTGAGAGGGGGAAGACCCACCCTAAATGTGGGCATCACTAATCCATGGACTGAAGTCTTGGTATGAACGAAAAGGAGCAAGCTAGCTGATTATCAGTATTTATCATCTCTGCTTGCTGATTGTGGACACAGTTCTTTCATGTTCCTGCCACTGTGAAGGACTGTACCCTCAAACTATGATCCCAAGCATATCACTCCTTCTTTAATTTGCTGTTGTCAAATATTTTGTCATAGCAATGAGAAAGTAGCAAATAGAGTTCTCCGTGAGGCTTCAACACTGCTGGTCATTCCTTGAAAGCAGGGGTGATAATCAAGATATCCACCGACTGGTGTGGTCTGGGCACTCAGTCACACTGGCAGTAGAGCAGTGGCACTGGCTGAGGACCCTTGACTACCCTGCTGTGCTGGGCACACAGGGGAGGCACTTTGGTCCCCTGGCTTCAAGAACACACCAGCCTCCTTTCCCCACTTCAGTAGTGTTACGTCCCCCTTTCTCCCTGCTATTATGTGAGACAGCTAACTCCTTCAGGATGCTTTCCCTGCCTTCTTCTCCTTCTTAACTCTATTCTCTCCCCCTAGGGGATCTAATCTCTGCTTGAAGCTTCAATTAGCCCCATATGGCCATGACTAAACATAGTATTTCCAACTCTACCTTTCCTCTGAGCTCCAAGCATTGTAAATCTTACTTGTTTTTATGGTACTTCTAATCTAATGTCTCAAAGAAACTCAAACCCATCATGACCACTCCTCTGATTCTAAGAAATCAAAGCATAAGAATCATGGACTTTCCAAGTACTTCCTGTCTCACTGCTCCTGTGGGCCATCCTGCAGCTTCTGCCTTCCATACCCAACCACTCTTACCTCTTATGACAGTTCCTTTTCTCGACCTCCACCGCCAAGTTCTTTTACTTGGACCCTCTGTGCCCTCTCCTACTTTTACCTAATTTCCTATCATGTTGCAGCTGCAGACAATCTAATCCCATTTCTTCTCTGCCTCCAGTTGCATCTCAAATGGACTGAGGACCAGCAAGGCCTGGGAGCATGCACGGACTTGTGGCTCCTCCCCTCTCCTGCTCACCTGATGCCTCTCCTCCATGCCTTCTTCATTAGACCCTCTGGCTTTCTCTCACTTCCCACCGCACTGGACCTTCCCACACACTCATTCCCCTTTGTCTTCACCCAGTTAATGCTGATTCGGATCCCAACTCAAGCATCAAATTCTTTCTTGACCTGAGGCTTTATCATTCCTGTCTGCAGAACATGAGAATATGTTCATAAATACAATTTATGGTTCTGCTTATCTGACTAGTTTCTGTCTTCCTTGCCTGGAGTTTAAGCTCTATGTAGACAATGGCTACTTCCTTTATTTACATATATTTTGAGTCCAGAGGCCAATAGACAATGGCCGATGCCAAAACCAGCCTGATGCCCACTTTTTTTTTTTGGCATTTGTGTGTGTGTTTGTCCATGTGAGTGTGACAATCACATACGTAAGGAGGCCAATGGACAACTTTGGGTGTCATCCTCAGAAACATCATTGTTTTCTTGTGTGTGTCCTGTGGCACCCTATGTGTTTGTCTGCAGTGGAATGAACCCCCCTGTGGTGGCCAGTGCAGAAAGTGATGTGTCCTCTCTATTGCTCTTCAGCCTGTCCTTGTTTTAGCCCGAGTCTCTTAGTAATCTGGACCTTTTTGGGGGAGGGGAAGGTGAGCTCTAGTAATTCCTGGGTCTCTGTTGCCCTACGGACCTGGGGTTACAGAGGCATGTGGCCATGCCCAGCTGCTTATGTGGGCTCTGGAGATCTGAACTCGGAAGTCTCAGGCCTCCTCATATTTGTGCAAGAAGTGCACTTAACATCTGAGCCATCCCTCTGGCCTTCCGGCCACCTTTTTTTGAGACCAAGTCTGTCACTGGCCTAGAGCTCACTAATTAAGGCCAGAATGGCAGGCTAGTGAGTCCTAGGAATCTTCTTGTCTCTGGGATTGCAGGCACATACCACTATGCCCGCCACTTTTATGGGGATCCATGTCAGGTCCTCATTCTTGTAAGGCAAGTACTTACAAGTACATACACTGAGCCACCTTCCCAACCTCTTGAAGCCTGCTTTAAATAATTTTAATAAAACTGCCTCCACGTGTCTATGTGTCACTGTCTATGGTGGCATTTGTGCTGTGAAGGTTGAGTAGTTGCAACGGAGATGATAGGATCCCGAAAGCCTGACTTTGCAGAAGTTGTTTTCCAGGCCTGCTTTAGTTCAGAACACCACTGCCTAGCAGAAAGTGGGAATTCATGAGCAAGCTGGAGAAACAAGCTTCAAGCAGACCGTAGGCTTTGCCATTTCGGCCACTTCAATGGCCTCTCCCTACTGTAAAGCTGGCCACCTTTAGATGGCTGCTGGGTCTGTGGGGCAGCTGTTGACTATGCTAGTTAGCTGGTCATTACTGTAATAAAACAAACACACAAAAGAAAACCAATCTGACATTGATTAAGGGAAGGGTTGATTTTGGCTCACAGTTTCAGAGTTTCATGCTCACTTGGCTCCATGACTCCTGGGCCCAACCAAGTGTGCTCTGCAGAACAACATGGTGGGGGCATGTGCTCTTACACATACAGGAAGCAGAGAGGAGGACAAGGAAATAGGCCAAGATATGACCTCAAGAACACATCGACATTGACATACTTCTGGCTACTCTCCACTTGATATAATTTCAGCACCCCTTTCTCAGCCCCAAATAGTGTGGCCAGTTGGGGACCTTGGATTCAACACTAGAGCGTGCAATGAGCATTTTATACCCAAATCATAGCATTGACTCCAAATCTTTCCTACCATTTGGAATATTAATTTAAAAAAATTTTTCAGCTCCTGAATGACTCCTGGCATTTGGCTATGAGGACCTTGTCCCTGGTGCTTCATGATCTGGGGTATTCTCATTAGAAGTAGCTGGTGTGGGACCCTATCATAATGGCCCTAAACTAGAAGAGGAAATTTCAAATCCATCTCTAGCTTGGGGAAAATGGGTAAATCCATGGCTCTGAGGAAGTCTCAACCCTGAAGCAGGGGTTCTAGGAGGGGTAGGAGCCCAGAACCACACGAGAACCTCTCAATTAAAGGAGAAGCTGAAGGAAGAAATAACAAGTCCTGGCCATCGCCCTCCAGGCCTGCATGAAACCACTTCCTATAAGAAAGATAATCATTCCAGCCCCAAAGACCTGGCCATTCCAGACCACGTGAGTACAGCCTAGGCAGCCCGGTTTACACTGAACACATCAGGCCTGAAGTTACTCAGGATCCTATGCCCCTTCTTGTCCTCCTCTGGTCTCTCACCACTCCCTTCTGCTGTAACCCTGGGTCAGGATGACATACAAAAGGCTCAGCAAATGGCTTGGAAAAGGGCCTTGAATGCACTTAAGCACCTGTGCTCCAGCCTGGATGTATGTGATGCCCATGGCCTCACTGCTGCTCTTTCTGCTTCAGAGCCTGGAGGGACCCTGTGCCTGTCCTTTCCTTTACTCCTCCCGGGCCTCCTGAGCATGCGCCAGAACCAGCCTGGAGCACAGGGAAAGCAGAGCCTTTGGGATCAGCGTGACTCCCCAGAATCCACATAAAAGGCCGGGCCTGGCCATGCATGTCTGTAACCCCAAGCCATAGGGGGCAGAGACCAAGAACCACTGGGGCTTGGTAATTGAGGGCAGATCTGGGCGGAGGAAGAGTCCCGTCTCAAGGAAATGTGTGAGGGAAAAGAGAAGAGCACCAGACCTCCTCTGCCTCCACAGGAGTACAGATGACAGTAACAACAACCAATGGCCAATACAAAACAGGAAACCACAACTTGTACTTAAACTTGAAAAACATTATTTTGGACTCAGAAGGTGATTCTGAATTATAATAAAAACATGTGTAAGAAAGTATTTCCAGTTAGCTTTTTCACGAGGCTTTATAAATGGGCCTCGAGGCCCATAGACCAAGGGGGCCAATTTTATAGGTGAACTGAGATTTTGTTACTGGTTATTTGAGACCAAGGCTTGATCAGGAGGGGCTAAGTCCCAAACAATGATCATTCAAGAAGCTCCAAGGGTGGTCTTTAATTAAAAAACCAATTTGTGTGCAAAGAGGTTTCATACCTGAGAAAAAGGTAAAAATGTGTGCCCTCCCTAGTCTGTTGCTACAAACTGTCAAACCTGCCACAGAGCCCTTACTCCTCTTTAATCGAAGCCCAAGTTAGCTGGGTGCCAAGTAGAGGTAGCAAGGTTGTTTCCAAGTGTCAAGGGCAGGAGGCAAGGTTGTTTGATCCCTAGGCTCAGGGTCTTGTGGGCAGGAGGCAGGAAGAAATAGCTTTTTTTAAAAAAAGTTTTTATAAACTTTCTTTAATGTATCATGGAAAATTTCAAACAAATGAAATACTGGGTAAATTGTACATATTATTAACTCTTATCCAATCTTGCTTTATTGATTCCCATGTTATTTGAGAGGAAATTCCAGGAACCATTTCATTTGATCCATAAATTTTTCAGTAAGTATCACCATAATATATGGGCTGTTTAAAAAACATACACAACTAAAATATATTTTAAACTTTAACACCAGTAACTTATTAACATCATTTAATTGCTGTTGAAATTATCCTGTTTCATATTCTTTTTTGATTTTTAAAAATATTTTTATTATCCATAACTAGATACATTATATGAGCAAATCTTATCATGGTACTACCGCCATTTCCCTCCTCCCTGTCCCCAATCCACTGGGGATCCTCCTCGGTGGGCATACTGGATCAGTCCATGGGGAAATTCACTATCAAAGGGATCTGGGTAAAGGAGAGAGATCAGAAAAAAAGACACAGGAAAGAGGGATTGCAAAATGACAGAGAACCTCCGAGCGGAGCTTTCTAGCAGCCGTGAGAGACTGTGCAAACGAACTAACGACATCATTATTCTGTTTTCTGATATGATTATATGAGGAAACAGAAAAAGCTGACTAAATAACTGCTTTAAAATGTATAATCTGCATCTTTTTAAAAATAAAACAAGGATTTTGTAAAGAATGTATATCAAGGTTATACAAAACATCAAGACTATACATTTTTCTAGACAAATTTAAATGGAGCTTGCCTAGAGGGTTTAAGTAAAATCCATCCTACTAAGCATAAAAATAAGATTCCTTTTAAAAACAATTACTATATGAAATAAAGAATAAACATGAGGCTTAATCTTTTCCTAAACTCATGCTATGACATAATCCACTAAGTCTCCCCACTCTGGGGACAGGACTAGAGGTAATGCGAAAGGCAATGACCAAGCACACAGGGCCAGGCATAAGGTCAAGGATCCTGGACTTTGATCTCAGCAAGGGGGAGCAAACAGAAGTCTTAAAGGGAGAGCTGATTCAATCACATCTGGATTTCAAAAGATGACTCACAGGTTAAAAGCCCCTAATGAAAACAGGCGCCATCAGCTGAAAGAGATGCAAAACCATTAGGCATTTGAATGGATTCTTAAAGCAGGCCTGGCCTCCTAATTCTCTTTCTTCTATGGACATTAACCAGCTAGTGGGCTGGGGTGCCCAGTAGAGGTCTCTCTGCCCTGCTCCCCAACACTGTCAAATCCCTTGCTATAGCAGTTCGCTAGTTCAAGTTAACCAGGGAGTCAAAATTTTCCTCTTCCAAGGGGGGGGGGGACAAACCAAAATACCAAGTCCTTCTTATTTTATGGCCTCGCTTTTTCTAAATATTCATATAAGCTGACCTTTACAGGACACGGCCTGTGATGGAAAACACGTGGTCATCAATCGTGTTTCTCTAGCTTAATCGAAGCAGTGTCCTCACTGTTAGGCGGGCTGGTTTCCATTTATCACGACTCACAGAGGCAGGGCTCAGGCATCTTGGGGGACTGCCTCCTCTGGGTGGGTGCTTTCCTCAGAATCCCACATGGCTGGGAGGGGAACGAACACTGTGCCTCACTATGGAAGACAAGTCTTGAAGCTGACATCTTGCTCCTTGGCCCTAAAATACACAGACTTCTTTCTGTCGTGTAGGGAGTTCCAGAGGGCAATGCACAGTTCCCTTGGTGGTCACCAAACTCACTTGGGGTTATGTCAACTAGCTGGTAAGGTGGTGCCCATAGGCATTTGCCAGACAATTTCCAGAGACGCCATCTGAACAAGTGAACCCACATTGTAGGCATGAACATTAAAAACTTGGCAGAATGCACACTCCTATAAAAGGATGCACACAGTTCTTGTTCGATGCAAGATCTCCCAGGGGAGATGAACCTCTACACAGAAAAGACTTAGAACACACAAAGAAACCACAGACCTGGTCTAATCAGTACTTGGGATGCTTAGCGTGCAGAGTCCTGATGGAGCCCACGGATTCCCACAAAGTTCTGCCTAAGTGGATGTCACAAAAGGATGCTCCAACCCCACAAGAATCTTGGGGTTCAAGGGGACATTTTCCTGTCTTCTATCCTCTGACCTTCCTAAATGAGCTAAGTGACCAATCCCTTTTCTAGCCCCATTTTGGTGGGGCTTCTCCCAGTTCCAGCCTGGAGGACATGGCCTGCGGCTGGGAGCACAACACTCCCTCCAGCTGATATTCTCAGAGCTATTTCAGGGACAAATGCTGCTTTTCCCAACTTCCTGCTCAAGCAGTGACAGGTTTTCTGGGTGAAACGTATCCCTTCTACTCTTCCTCTGGACATAAGAAGGCTGAGGCCTGAATGGAATCATGCCAAGCCTGAATCCCTCCACCACCCTCAAGGCCACTCACAGAGTGATCATTTGCCTTCAGGCCCAGCCCAGGAGCCAGGGCAGAGGAACAGCCACTTTCCCTGAGAATTGCAGACTTTCTCAAAGGCAGAACCTCAGAGCCAAAGATGGGCCATAAGACTGCCTGGGGAAAAGGGAAGGTGCAGAAGATTCTAGACTTGAGTGAGAATCTATAAACCAGTAAGCCTGATGGGAAGAGCACTGGGATTGTCCCCTGGCTAAGATGAGAAGCTAGACACAGAGAGGGCAAGTCCTCAGCTCAAGTCACACAGCCAGCTGAAGCCAAGCACCACTTAGTTTTTGCTCTGAAAGAACAGTCACTCACTCCTTTTCCATGAATGATACAGAAACTGGACATCACAGAGATGAAAATTAGATTAATGGTTGTCAAGGAAACGAGAAATGCCTGGTGCTGAGCACGGGTTCCTGGGGTGATGAAGATGTTCTGACACTGACCATGTGTGTGACTTCGCACAGATCTGTGAACATATTAAAAACTCTGAACTGTAAACTCAAAATCGCTGGTTATACAGTGTGTGGCTTATAACTCAACACAGGAGCACTGAACACACTGAGCTCTGCTCTCAGGCCGGGTGGGGAAGACAACTTTGCTTCAGAGGGAAGTAGCTAGAAAGGAAAAACTGCACAAGGTCGGCTTGTAGAATCTTCCAGTATCAGAGCAGCTAATTGTCTCCCCAGGCCTGGAGCATCAGGGCAGCTCCCCGCCCTCTGCAGAGGCCTCAAAGGGTCCCAGGATCTGGGCTGTGCTCAGGCTGTGCCCCCTGCTCTGTCTTACAGCACGGCTGCCAGAGAGCACTGTGAGGTTATTAAATATGAATTAAGAAAACATTAGATGAGCAAGCCAAACTCGAAGCTACAGAAAAACAACCCTGACCCTTCACACGATCCCGCAAAGCTGGGCGAGCTTTGTGAGCCTGGCGGCTGTAGGTGTCACCCAGCCAGCAGCGGGGCAGCCTGGGAGATCCTGGGAACATCGCTTCTGTCTCCCTGAGAGGCAGATGAAGGCTGCAGTCTTGATGAACCCCCTTCATGTTCCCCCACTTGTGTTCTGAATTGTAGAATTGTTTTTCCTGGTATTTGTCACATCGAGGACACAGGCCTTTTAATTGGTGATCAAGCGTGCCGCCTGAACTATCAGAGACTGTCTTTGTTGAGAAGCAGCTCTGTTAAGCAGAGGCCCTTGGAGTTAATGGCTGTGCTCCTCAGTCCATCGGGGAGCTTCGGCTTGAGCACAGCACTGAACCAGCCAAAGGAACCGAGCCTTGCTAGGTCGTCCTGGGCTGACTTTTGCTCCAGAGTTGACCTGTGAGGTTCTGAGTGCTGAGCCCACGTTCATGCCTCTCATTCAACCTCCACTTTCTAAGGTGCTTGTACATGGCTCATTCGAGAGCTTGAACATTGCACCTCTGGTCCCTCAGTGAGGAAAAATGCATATATTCACACCCCAGTGAATGACTTCCCGGTATCCATCCTTTGCTTTGAGACTTTGTAGGGCCCTTTCCATTGACCCTGACCTCCTGACTTGCCTTGGGAAAATACATGTGCATTTCTAGTTCTATTTCTGATTCTCAGATATAGCTGTAAAACATGTTGGCCAGGATTGTTGGAGAATGAAAGACTGATCGATCAGCCAATAAACAGCACACAGAAAACCTCCAGCCAAGATAAGCAGAGAGCCACCCAAGTGTCCCACAGCTGGTCACAGATGCCTAGAGAAACCCACATGAAGACAGAAGACCCAGCCAACATGCAGAGGAGATGAGCACCTCCATGTTTGCTGCTGAAGTCAGTGAGTTTTGGGGTAGCGTGTTACCCCAGTATCAATAAGTAACTGATACACTCAACCAGCTGGGAGTGGCTGGGCACTTTTCAAGCTTAAACCCTGAAGCCACACAACCTGGCTGCAAATCTTGAGATGACCACATCCGGTGCAAGAGTTGCATATATATAGATATGCAGATCGAACCAATCAGCATTGCAGGTTAGTTAAGGGCTCCAGGGCCACCAAAGTGCCACAAGCAGAGGGAGACATACTTAATGTGCAAAACCGAGTGACCAGATGCAGCACAGTGAAGGCCAGCAGAAAGAGCTGCATCTGGTCCCAGGGGCGGCACATCACTCACTCCAGCACACCTGCATGACAGCAAGAGGAGCCAAGGTGAGGATGTTCAACAGAGTCAGGCACAAATGCCTCCAGCTGACAGTGGTCACAAGAGCACTTGTTTGAACTTGTGTCAGCCTTTAACAACCTTCTGCATTCATTCCTACCCAATGTAAAATGGTAAGATTTAAAGGATGACTCCAGCTTGACCTGGAAGCAAAGGTATTTTTCTGCATTAAATAAACTTGTCTAAGAGTGGTTTCTTTGAAGAGTGCAGTAAATCTAGCCTGAAACCAAGGACTGTGCGGTGTTCACACATTTCAGCAGCACGAAGCCATCAGTCTTGTGTGATTCCCTCCCTTCCTTTCCTCCTCCTGGAAGAATATATTCCTCTACTCCAAAAACAGCTTGTAAAGAGGCATATAAATAAAAATAAAAAGTAAAGGAATGTAAGGTAATCAGGATAAATATAGGAAAAATACGATAAAGCCAGGATTGAGAGGGTGAGCTAATGAATTCTCAACACCCTTGAGTTTCACTGGGTTCTTTCTTAGCACATCTCTCAATATAGAACTCTGACCTGTCACTACAGTGTTGTTCATCAAAAGCAATTCCACAGGGAGCCAAAACAGTGTAGACTAAGCCCATGGTACCAGAGAGCCTGGCACTATTCAGGATGAGGTCTGAGAGCATCTACCTCTTAGGAAGAGATGAGCCATCTGCCCCCAGGCTCCTTCTGAAGACACTGCTGCCTCTAATGAAACTGATTGTAGGACTTGGGTTGCACAGCCTGATATGATGTTAATTACAGCTACTCCACGGTGCAGGGTAAGTGCTCAGCTACAGGCTTTGATGGTTAAGTTTTGTTGTCACCTGTTTAGTAATCTTGGGTGGGTCTCTGAGGTTTACAGGAAGGCTGTATGTAGGGGGGTGCTGGTGATGACCTCTCTCTCTCTCTCTCTCTCTGTTTGGACCCGTGAAAGGGGACCAGCCTCTTTCACCATTATGGAACTTCCCCTGGATCTTTAACTTCAATAAATCTCTTCCTCCCATAACTGTGCCTGGTTTGGAGGGTCATCCCAGTGGCCTGTGGCTGACTACAATATAGGTTTCCCCATTTAGGGATGGGCTGGCACCCTTCCTGGCAGACCACAAAGGATGCTCTGTCCCTCCACTGGGGGGGGGGGAGTCAAAATCATCTTCAAGAATCTGATAGTTCAATGAAACTATCAGAATCTATCAGAAACTTGTGTTGAGCAGGGAGTTGGCAAATAAATCCCACGGATATGTAGAAATTTGGCATTTTAAATTTAAGGGGAAAGATGGATGGTCTTTTGGAATAACATCAAATTGAATCCAGATAGTACGCCACTCACCAGAAAAAAAACTGCAAATGGATTAGATATCTAAGTGGACCATGAAATTATACATGTGTTAGATAGAAACACGGGTGAATTCCTAAGTAACACAGGAGAGGAAAGCCTTTGTAATTATAACTCAAAATACAAGATTGAAAAATTGTTCACAAGATTTATAAGTATGTCTGCATTATAGTAAAATAAAATGAATGAATGGCAAACAAGACATTTAAAAGTCTAAAAATAAATGACAAAACTAAGACAGGAAATCACTGCAACTTATATCAGAATAAGGGCCTAATCTTGCAAATAGAAAAAATTCTTATAATTGAGAAGAAAATAGCTAAAAGCATGACTACAAAATTAGTATAATAGGAATACAATTTGTAGGAAGAGAAATGTCCCTACATGAACAAAGTACAACTTTATTCATTATACAATAGACGTAAACTGAAATACCATGTATCACTTGTCATATTGACAAAGAGCCCAAATTCTGACAAGTATTTTGTGCTTAAAGTTGTGGGGATGGGAAATACAAAGTTGTTTAACCCCCGAGAGGAGAGTTGAGCCACAACTAACAAAAGCACATCGATTTTATCCTTTCACCCATCAATCCCCTTGAAGATACACCTCCACATGTACAAAACGAAATGGCACTAGGGACTGTCTGTAAAGAAAAGGTCAAAAATAACCCAAGAGTCCAATGATAGGACACTGGCTGCCTCGACGCACACACAGCCATCCGGCAGAGTATTACACACCAATGAGAAAGAAGGAAGCCCTGAGGGCTGACAAGGAGGGCAGATTTCAAAGCTGTCTGAAAAGTGGATAAGAGGAAACATATTCTCTCCAAAATGAGAATGCATATGAAATCTGCTTATGTTACAAAAGAGTTCAGACTAGTGGGAGCTCTTCCCTGCCATTGGAGAGCAAAACAGGCATGGATGGTGTGGTAGTTTGAACGTATGTCCCCCAAAGACTCAGGTGCTTTCTTAATGAGATTACAGCTTCAGCTCATAGCAGGCAGCCTCATGCCACAGGGGCGCATGTCACTGAGGGTGGATCTGAATTCCAGCTTAAAGGGGTAACTCCAGTCTGAGGTCTGGTGGGGCCCTGCTGTTTGCTGCCAGTCTTGTGCTTGCTTGCGGTGCTGGCTGTTTGTGGTGTCTGTGCTTGGATTTATGAATGGGAGCAGCTTCTTCCACCATTGATAGAACTCCCCGCACCCCACACACTGGATCTATAAACCTGAAATAAATCCCTTTCTGCTGTAAACTGTGTCTGGTTGGGATGTTTATCCCAGCAACACAGAGCTGTCTACAACAGATGGGATGCAGATCCCTGTGAGGTTAGACCATGTCAAAGTTTAACATTGTCCAAAATGCCTAAATTGCTTTGGAGGGGGGACCTAACAATTAAAAACAAATGGCAAAAAATGAACCTGTGCATGGGTGTGGTGGCTCACGCCTTTAATCCTAGCGCTTGGGAGGCAGAGGTAGGAGGATTGCCATGAGTTCTAGGTCAGCCTAGACTAAAGTGAGACCCTCGCTCAAATTAGCCTATCAGATTGATGATATAATCAGACAAAGAAACAAAAGAACACAGAAGGCTTTTGAACATAATATTCTGAAATAAGGACAAAAAGAAATTAAAACCCCACCTTTGTTGTTGATAAAAATAATATTAAATTTGAAACTATTTTGTGTATGCACTTATGCTTTATACAAATATGTTCATGTATAGGATGCAAAATTGTAGTTTGAGAAATAAAGAAATACTTTAAAACTTAAAAAGCTACGGAAACACTTTAAGTATTCAATTTGCATTGAGATCAAGCAATCATAATTTATTAGCTACGCATGGTTCCTATCTCTAGCCAGTAAATGGCTCTGGATCTCTAAGGGTAGCTAGAGCCTGGCTTTACAGTCCCCACTCCAAAGAACCATAATTGCTCAGGAAAATGACTGATTCTAGGTTTGAAAGTTAGGAACAGCAACCCTGTGTGTGAAAGCAAGGCAGTGCTCAAAGGGGACACATTTCAGCTCATAAAGGTAGAAAGAATGGCAGGGTTAGAAAATCACCATGCTAACCACACCCACAGGGTTATCAGGGACTACAGAGCCCTCCAGGGAGAGTTTCTGGGAGACAGCCTAATTGTCCCATGGCAAAGTATAGCTTGACAGTTACCTGCTGATTTCAGAAGGAAAAACAAAAACAAGCTACTTTCATCTTGGCATGATCTCATGATCCTCACTTCAACCCAGTGATGAAACAGCTTTACCACTAGGGGACCCTTGACATTATGAACCTTTAAATGTGATGCCATATACAAGACACAGCACATAAAAAACATTCTTGCTCAAAGTACATAATCTGATTCTGTGTACTCTGTAGCCTTTAAACATAGCATCCAGCTGATAGGAGATACAAGGGTGGAGAACAGGTTAGACAGTAAAGAAATAACTGGACAAACCCAGGATACAGGAGAACTGGCTCAGTGTCTGTGAAAAGTCAATTCATGAGAAGAAAAAAACTGGATGGTGGGTTGCCTTTAGAATAAGAAATTAGAGAGAACACAAGTGAATGTTGTAGATGAACAGATAAAATATCATTAAGAATTTTTGTTCCTGGGGAAATTCAATGAATCATTATTTTGTTAGGTGTGACAATAGCATTGCAGCAATGAAGTAGCAGATCCTACAGCGAGGTCACACATGCTGAGGACCTTAGGGATGAAGGTCTTGATGGCTGACACTTTCCAATAGTTCAGCAATTCACAATTTGCATGTGTGCGTATTTACATATAATATGGGCAAGTATGGTAAATATTAACAACTACAGAGTCTAAGTGGTAGGTACCTAGGCAGTCATACGTCCTAGTCTCTTTTCTTTCTTTTAAATTTTTTCTGCCTTTTTTTCCAGTGCTGAGGATCAAACCCAGGGCCTCACATGTTAGCAAACTCTCTCCCTGAGCCCCATCTCCCATTCTATACTGTTCTTTAAACTTTTCTATTTGAATTTTTTTCTTTGAGATAAAAATCTTGTTATGTAGCCCCAGTTAGCCTCAAACTTTTGGTCCTCCTGCCTCAGCTTCTCAAGTGCTAGAATAATAGAGATGCATCAAGCTTGGCTAAATTTTTTTTCATAGCAAAAAAAAATAATGGAGAAAAGAACTGGATGTGGTGGTACATGCTTATGATCTCAGCACTTGGGAGGCTAAAGCAAGTGGATTTTTGATGCCAGCCTAAGCGATATTGCAAGTTTGAAGTTAGCCATGCTACATGGTGAAACTTTGGAGAGAGAGAGAGAGAGAGAGAGAGAGAGAGAGAGAGAGAGAGAGAGAGAGAGAGAGAATTTCAATAGCTCCAACACAAGGGCCTAAAGTGGTCTCACATTCCTTAGGGTGGAGCCAATTTTATCTTGAAAAAAAATGTGAATCATAAGCAACTAAATGTTCACTTTGACCAGAAAACTTCTAACAATATAACTTCCTAAAGATGATATTCTGGCTTGGGTGACCCCCAATGAAATGAGGCCCCCATACGCGTGTCTCTGGGGTTGGCCCACCTACTGACCATAGCTGTGGGCCTGGCCACGTGCACAAGCCTCCTTGTGCTCCTGAAACAGATCACCACAAACTCAGCGGCTTTCAGCAATATAAATTCACCAGCCAGAAGTCAGAAATGAGGTCTATGTGGCTAAGCTGAAAATGTCAACAGGAATGTTCCTTCTGGAATCTACGGGAGAATGCGTCTTCTTGCAATTTCTACCCTCTAAAGGGTAGACATGACCCCTTTGCTTGGGTCACTTCTCCATAACCATATGTTAGGAGCCTCTGAGTCTCCCCTTTGCCTATACAAGGAACCCAGGATAACTTTTAAATCTCAAGACTCTCAACTGAGCCACAACGGCAAAATTCTCATTGTTGTGTCAGGCAACCATCACAGTTTGGGGGAATGAAGTTGCGGATACCTTTGGGTGAACATGTGCGACTTTCCACATGGTATGACTGCCATGATCCAGGAGACACAAGCGGCGGCTGGGCTGTGAGAAGTGCTTGCGCAGTGGGGTTTCCTCTTGGCTCCTTTCCCTCAGAATCCAACCACCATGCTGTGAAGACCCAGCCTGGACTTTGAGGAGGCCACATGGAGATGAACCAAGCCTTTGGACAATGACCCCTGTGGAGCAAGCCATTTGGGAGGTGCATCGCCCAGCCCTGTCAAGCCAGTGCAGATGACGTCATGAAGCACAGAGAGGAACCTTCTGGGAACCCTGTCCTCTGCAGAATTGTGAGAAACCACTATTATTCCCTCAAGCCACTGAGTTTTGAGGGATTTTTTTTATTGTAACGTATAAGCTGAGACTTTGCTATAAATCAGTGAAATGATGGAGAACATACATACATCAAGTGTTGGCTTTGGTTTGGCATTTTTACCTACCAACCTTTGTTTTGGTAACAGGAGAGCCTGTTTACAAATGCGTGAAGACAAAATCAGACCACCCATTAAGATGCCTTTAATCCTTGTCTCTGGCAAGAGGGAGGCCTCCAACTCTTCCAAAACAGGGGTGAAATCAGTAGGGACCACATTCAAGTGAGGGAGGGGCAGACCACCACAGGAAGTTGCAATCTCGTGCATCAAGAAGCCAAAGTCAAATCCATGGCACTGACTGAGGGTCTGTGAAGACCGCTGCTGATCCCACCCACGGCCGTGGTTTTCAGTGTCAGATTCAGACGCTGTCTTCCATGGACCTGACCTACTTGCTACCCCTTGTCCACATATCCTGCTGAACCCAGGCTTTCCACAGAGCTGGCGGCTCAGCTAAACCATGGCCTTGGTGATTGACTTTCTTCCAGACTTGAAATTGCCATGAGCTTTTGATACATGGGGTGGAACTCACTTCCTTTCTGCTCTGTGAGAATTTGTTTGTGGTTTCATTACTCTTGGAAAACAGGCTTAAAATCATCCATCCTCCATTCCCTTCCTTCTGGCCCCGGAAGCTTCTAGCAGCTGCAGGGCAATGAACAGACCCAGCTACTAGTGAGAGAACAGAGCCCAAGCCCAAGTCATCTGTGAGAACACTGACCCAGCAAGCCATGGGCCTGAAATCATTCTCATTCTGCAGAAGCCTGGCTACATCACTAAAGCATTTTCAAGTCCCCATGTAACTAGCTTGACCCGAGACCCTCACAGTCGTCCGGAAGCCTCTTCTTTGCAGTGCTGAACGTGCACCTGTGGCTTTGTATGGTTAACAACAAGAGCCGCCTGGCAGATCTGCACCTGGGACTCTCTGCTTTCATCTGCACAGTGCTGGGTGTCTAAATCCACAGACAATGAGCAAAACCAGTTACTCCCATCCATATCCCTGAAGCCCAGGCTTCTCTGCACTGTCTCGGGCTATGGCCACACAATTAACACCACACTGAAGGGAAGAAAAGCTGGCTCTTGAATACGGCTTTGCAACACCAGCGTTCAGGGGTCTAAAGGTAAACACCTTTGAAGAAGAGGAAAAGAAACAAGGCTATTTACGTTTCTTAAATCCACAGATGATATGGAGTACAATGTATTCAGTATATACTAGGCACTGTGGGTAATGTCAAAGAAATGCAGAAAGAGGCCCATGTACTCAAAAGCTCAGCCTTCTGAAATAAAGCTTCAGAGATGAAAGTAATCAGAAGATACTCACAGTTGAGGAAGGAAACAGCCATCCATTGCAATGACTATAAACGCCTTTTAAGAAAAGTTACAAAAAAAAAAAAACTTTAAAAAAGCTGGGCGTGGTGGTGCACGCCTTTAATACCAGCACTCGGGAGGCAGATAGGAGGATCACCATGAGTTCAAGCCCACCCTGAGACTACATAGTGAATTCCAGGTCAGCCTGGGCTAGAATGAGACCTACCTCGAAAAACCAAAAAGAAAGAAAGAAAGAAAAGTTACAGATTTGAAAAGCTTGGGGAAGACTAGAAGTTTCAGGAGGATGAGACAGTAAGCCCCACACCAGAAAAGGACAGCCAACAGCAAAGAAGGGTGGGAAGCAATAGCTTTCCTTTTCCTTTTCTAAAGAGAAGCCTTGGAACTAGCCAAGAACAATAGTCTGAGGCTATTTCTTGGGGGGCTCAGGGAACACCTCATCAGGCCTTGGGGCATCCCAGCAAAGACAAGGAGGAGGTTACAACTATTCACAGAAATACCCCTCAAGCTGCGATTCCAGCATGTTCTGCTTCCATTGTTTAAACAGGCAGAGTCTGGTGCTCATTGGTCACTATTTAGAAAACTTTCCATCCAAAAAGAGTTAATTTAAGTTTGGGCACTTAAATGAATAAACTTAGTGGAGTAGAAAATTGATTTACGTGCAACAGCAGCTCATTTCCCAAACTTGGGATTTGAACTTGACTTCCCCTTCACCATGTCACCCAAACTGATTCTCCAGGCTTGTGGATTCTTTGTCATACTCACTGTGACTGTGCTATTTAGGGCAGTCATGTCTCCCTAGATACCAGGGCCCAGTGGCCTGGACCCACCTAGCTTCAGTTTTCACGTGACAGAACCATTTTTCCAAGGTGAACTTCTGATCATATACACAGAACCCCTAAAGGCTCTCTGGAGCTCAGAACAGCCTCCAAGGTTAGTTAAAATTGGGCTCCGTGTACCTCCTGGGATCATCATCTCCCAATACCCCTCACCACCCAGCACCACAGACTTGTTTCCGTGTCTCTGATCTGTGCCTTGGGTCACTTGATCCCACTACCCAGAATGTATCTTACCTTTCTGCCATAGCTGCTGCTCGTCCCTGTTCTGGGGGCCACACTCAAACACTGCTACTTTTAAGGTCCTTTCCCCCAATTTATGCCTCACACTGTCCCGAGTTAACCATTAGACGGCGTTTGCACCAGTTCTTTGAGGAAAAGTGTTGGTCTTGTTGGCACCAATGTCTCCATCTCTTCAGACCAGGCCCTAGAGGAGGTAAAGAGCCACAGATACTGACTCTCCCAGTTCAGGCCTTGACAGACACAGGATGCCAAGAGGTGATGCTCTGCACATAGCTGAGACAGTCCTGGCCACCAACAGACCTGAGGAGGAGGACTCGATCACAGCAATGGCCCAGAACTGCCAGTATAGCCCTCATCATGGACAAACGTTTACAGCATGTCAAATGCTAGCCCCCTGCAAAGACGCTTCATCTGACCCAAATATTTGTCCTTTTGTAGAAAATGTGTATATAAAACCCCAGTAACTGGCGCACCAGAAATGGCCTGGGGGGAAGGAATCTTAATCTTTCCATTTCTTTCTTCCCAAGCATGAAATCCGGAGCACGTCAGTCAGCTCTTCTGGAGCTATCCTTTGCCGACTGCCTTGGGTTTTAATTAGGGCTGCATTCCTGACTGGTGCCCTGAACCCAGGGGAAGGTCTGGGCAAGGCCAGTCTCATCCTTGAAAAAAGCAAAGTTGTGGCAATGTGCTTTGACACAGCACAGGGCTGACTTTGGACCATGTCTCACAGGCTGGGCTCCTTTTCTTAAAAATGCAGATATGTGTATGCAGATTGTGTCAAGTTCCCATGGAGGTCAGAGGACAATCATGGGTGTCATTCATCAGGAACACTGTCCACCTTTTTATGAGACAGGGTTTCTCATGATCTAGGACTTGCCCATTAGGCTAGCGTGGCAGGCCAGTGGGCCCCAGGGTTCGTCCTTTCTCTACCTCTCCAGTGCAGGGATTACAGGCATGTGCCACTGTGCCAAGCATCATTACATGGGCACAGGGGATCAAACTTAAGTCCTCATGCTTGTGAGGAAAACACTTTACCAACTAGCTATCTCTCCAGTTCCCTCCTCTTTTTGAGATAACATCTTGCTAGGTAGCTTAGGTTGGCCTCAAACTTGTAATCCTCCTGCTTCAGCCTCCTGAGTGCTAGGATTACAGGTATGCAATAGCATACCAGGATCTTACAGACTCCCACATATCTGCAGACCACCCCCCTCAGGAGGAGGAGACTCGTCTTTTAAAAGACTTACTGCTTCATGAAGCCTGACCGAAGAATCTGTTCCCCTATAAAGTTCTTCCTATCGTGCTGGTGCTAAGCCCACAGTTTATTCTCGTGCTCCTGTCCCACAGGTGCTGGGACACCTGGATAGCACTGCCAGCTGGAGTGTAGTCTGTGGCCTCTAAGGTCTCCACCAGCAAAACAGCCAGAGACATAGCCTCCTCTTCACTGGAATGAGGGCAAGGTCCTAATACATCTGAAGCCACACTGGTAACAATGTAGGATGACATTCATGCTCTGCAGGCTTTGCTTGCCATTGAGACATCTGCTTCACTTGAAGGGGACCCAGGCCTGGCCTAGCTGTTCATCCTCCAGGAAGCTGGGAAGGCTGCACGAGGGCAGACAGATACTAGCAGGCCCTGAGGCCCACACACAGGCACTGGTTCAGAGGAGCAGGCCTCCTCTGCTGCCCTGGGACAACTCAGGTTACACCCTGGAAATCAGCAAGGGATCAGCCCTAGCCATTTGCAGAAGAACACAACCACCCTCATCATGTCCAAAACCAGCCTTAAATCCTTTCCCTCTCTGCACCACCGCTGACTGTTTCTGGAAGGATGCCTGGCTCCAGCCTCTTCTTAGGCCAGAGGTCTTAGCCTCCAGCTGTGCCCCCTCCTCCACACCGGACTCCCAGCATCTGCTCACCTCACCCAGCCCTGGCTACTACCATGCAGGTCCCATAACAGACAGGCTCCTCTGGAAGGCCCCCTGAATCTTCTCCCCGACCCCACCCAAATTCAGTAGGTCCCAATCTCAGCCCCTAACCAGACTGTCATAATCTGCGATGATGGGCTTCTTAGTTAGGAATCACATCCCCTTTGCAGAAATGGAAGGACAAGGAACATGTCGTGGGCACTACTGTATCCCCAGCATGTGTTACCGCAGAGGGCACGTAGCAGGTGCTCAGTAAATATTTGCTTTTACAAATGAATAAATAAGCTGCAGTATTTGAAAAATAACCTGGGAAATGACTGGAGGTAACTGGGCAAGGGCACTGATGCCAGTGTTGTTCACAGGGCAAATTTAAAAGTAATTTAAATAGCCAACAAAAGAAGATCGTGTCGATAAGTGCTTTGTCATGATTAATTATTGAATGCTATTTAGCACGGATGAGTTACATCTTCAAGCACTGATGTGGAAAGGTGCCAAGATATTCTAAGTGACAAAAGAGGGGTGTAATATGCATAAGCATTATCTCATTTATTTATTTTTTATCCTAACATGAAACAGCGTGGCTGCATGTGCATAAAAGTTAAAGGAGTTAAAGGAGAGTCTGAGGAAAACTCAAGAGAGGGCGATCTGGAATCCATTGCTATAGTGTTAATCTGGAGCTACTTCCGAGGCAGATGGTTTGGTGTGTTTCCATGTATTTCTATTGTTGATATTTTCCGATTTTAAGTAATGAACACATATTGCTTTCATGATGAGGAAAAAATAGAGTACACTAGAAATGAAAAATAACCTGCCATCAGGATTTACATCAACTCCCGAGGAATGGCAGGTGGAGTCAGCAGAGAACCCACCCCCAAGGCACTCAGCCCCTGGGTAGAACTGCTGGCCATAATGATTCTTTCCCAGTTTTGAGTCCCTGTCAGAGAAAAAGAATACTTGTTAGATAATACAAACAGAATCCCTCAGGGAGGTAAGGAGGGATGTTGTACCCTTCCACACATCCACTGCTGCTCTCTACCCTGGGCTCTGAACACTGTCTCCATGCTTAGAAGAAGGACCCATCTGCCAGAGGGCACCTGAATTCTCAGCTCTCATTCCGAGAGTCAGAAGAGCTACTGGGACCTTGGCTTCCATGGATGCCTCATAAACGTCTGGAATGGGATCCTGCTCAAGACCTGGCCTGTAGCTCCAGGGCCAGTTCCCCGGCCACACGCCAGGGAGGGTAGGCTGGCTGCACTCAGTCAGCGGGGGATATCTGGGAAACCATTTTTGGCAGTAAATGATAATCAACTGTATGGACGAAAAACAAATCCATGAGCATCACGAATTCATTCCAAATGGTCTGCGCTCTGTGTGAGCTGGGACAGTTCTCTTTGTGTTCTGTATGTCCCCAAGGGTCTTGCTGACAGGCTGTGGTTCTGGGACCTGAGGACCACTCCCTAGAAGACAGTAAACTACTTCTCCTCTGGTGCTATGCTAGACCACCAACCACCATGGCACAAGAGATCCCCGTGGCTGGTCTAGACAAGGCTTCCTGACAGAGCTGACAACTGAATGACATCTTGGAGAAGAGGTTATATTTATGTAACTGGGATGAGGATTGGGTGATTTGGGGTCCCTGACCGCCTCTCAGGGAGGGCTCTAACTGGGGGATTTCTGCAGGCCTCTGAGTTTCAGGCAGGTTTGTGAATTCCCCGGCATCAAACAATCAATAAATCTCTTTTAAAGACATGAGCGCATCATGTAGCTACTGAAAGCTGTGCTTGTGAACCGAACGGCAACATCAGGGAATTCTTCCAGGGCGAATAGAGAACTGCAGATAGAGAATGGGGTCCACACAAAGCAGAAAAGTGGACGAGCACAGTGCTTCTCCATGTGGGCTCCTGGGCCAGCTGGCTTGGGTCCTGGCTGGGACTTTGGAGAACCTATAGAATTTCAGCCTCGCCTACATCTACTGAGTTAAGAGACTCTGGAGGTAAGGCCAGTGATGTGTGACTTAGCAAGTGCTGTAGCAAGCCATCAGGTGACTGTAACAGGGGACACCTGAGCAGCACAACACTTCTATGAGGAAAGGAAACTCGAGTCAAAATTTAAATCCCAGCCCAGGCAGCTGCAGATACCCAGCAAGTCAACTTTCAATTTTCTCACCGTTAACATTGGACTTTGGGGCTAGGGAGATGGCTCATTGGCTCAAAGCACTTCTTACACAAGCAAGAGGACCTGAGTTGCATCCCCAGCACCCATGAAAAAGCTGAGTGTAGCCAAGTACACCTTTAATCCCAGCACTGAGAGGGTTTGGAGACAGGAGGATTGCTGGGGCCTGCTGGTCAACCAGGTTCAGCCAGAGGCCCCGTTTCAAGGAAATAAGGTAGAAGAGTGATAGAAAAGAAAACAGAATGTTCTCCTCTGGCATCTGCACACATGTGCATAGGGAGCACACACCTACATGCACAAACTATGCATGCTATATACACAGATATAAATGGGCTTTATTAACATATCTAGAAGGATTTGGGGGATAATTCCAGTAGCTATATAGATAAAGTGCCCATTACATTGGCAAGTCCTAAGAAAGTATCACACAAGATACTCTGGAAAGTCGCTAGAAGCTTACAGAAGTACCTGTGGGTGAAGTAGACCCGTAGGAGATCTCTTTTCCCCTCTCTTCTGGTTCCTGAACTTCGCTAAAGTAGTTCAGTTCCTTTTAAAGCCAAAAAGCACAGCACAGTGAAACCCCACAGCTGTAGTACTGCTCTGGGGCTGTGGCCCTGGACGAGGACTTGTGGCAGGTGCTCTGTCATTAATCCATCAGCAGTGACAGCCTGCAATGCTCCATCAGGGTGTGACATATTTCAACACCAATCAAGAAATGAGCTTGCAAGCATGCTGAAGGCTAATCAAGGCTGGAGACAGGGACACACTCTGGCACGCTGGTTAATGGTATTCTCCATTAAAGCGGAGCCGCCCAGGTGTAAAATAGCTACCCTGATAGGAACCTCTGTGAGCACAGGGAGAGGGGCAGGCAGACAGCTGATGGGCTTCCAACATTGTTTTACTTAACTACAACATGCCAGAACAGTCCTCAGAACGGCTTCCAGTTTTTAAAAATATGTCACAAAAACTGACATCAAGGGCCTCGCTCATACACTGACAGAATTTTACATTTTTATCTTTAAATATTTCCCAGCAGGTGAATTACCCAAATTAGTCAATAATAGAACCCAAAATGACTATGTTTAGCCAATTGAGTGTGACATCAAAATGCCTGACCACATGAGCCATCTCTCCCTCAAAGCCATTTTTACGTGACTGTCCGCAAGCGCTGAAAGGTTGCAATTTTGCCGTTCTGAAGGAATACCTCAGCAGAGGTTATAAACTAATAAACACAGACATGGACATGGAACACATCACTTCCCAGAACCTCACAAAGAATACAAAGCCACTGTTAATACCCAGAAGTTTAAAAAAATGTTAGTTCTACCAATATCAATTTTTCATCAGGATACATCACTCAAAGCATGGTTTCCCACTGTGATGGACTTTTTTAGGCAGCTCAGGTTAAAGAAGTCATTCACAAAAAAAAGGAGTGATTTTTGACGGATTCATTCATTTCCTATGATAATGGCTATATTGTTAAGTGTGCCTCCATTTTGGTGTAAATATAGAACACCGTAAAAATATTCAGCTTAGAATGGTCTTCCGGGCTTGTCATTTTCTGCTGTGTAATTAGTTGGCGTATCCTTGTGACATTTTCAGGGGACCTGAGCTCCAATTAGATCTTTGGTTTGGGAAAGGGAGTAAGACAATCAATGGTCACCGGGCACATGAATCCCCAAGATAAAAAAGGGTGTGATTAAGTAAATGGTGCAACAATTCAAGTCTATATCGTTCTGTTAAAAAAAAAAAGGCACAGTTACTTTTCGAGCTAGAACAGAAAATGGTGTCACAGAAGAAGAATGTTTTCTGAATGTCAGACATGGCCCTTGGAGCCCCTCATAGGAACCTCACCCTCAAGGCAAACTCCATCACCTTGGTTAGAACACAGAAGCTTCCAGAAGAGCCACCAGCTAGCTGTAGCTGGGACCAGCTGTGCTCCGAGATCTTGGCACACAGAGCTGGCAATCCTGTCCTGAGTCCTAGATGCTGCTCCAAGCGCTGTGTTTGCGTCTCGGGCCACGCTTTCCATGGGACGTCGGCAAACTGCAGCCCATTTAGAGCCTCGTGACCAAGATGCTGAGGATATGGAGACCATGGGAAGGGCGTGGGGAGGGAGATGGCCGCTGCCTTGGCATTGACTTAGAGCGACGTGGGGGCATCATCACTGCCTGCACAAGGCTGGAAGGCTGCCCTGTGGTAGGTGGTCTGGCTGTTCTCTAGATGGGGAAAGATGTTGGAAAGGCTTCCCCTCCACCAGGCCAGCAGGCAGCGTGCTCCTGCCCCTAGAGGTGACCAGCAGCGGTCCGGGAAGTCACTTGGCAGGGGGGCCTGCAGGGAGTTGTGAGTCAGTGATTCTATAAATAATGGTTCCTTGGATTGATATGTTTAAGGATAGGCTGTGGCAGGTCAACCGACTGGAACAGATGTTCCCATAGGATGGGCCACAAAATACCTAGAGCTCCCTGAGCACAGCTTCCTCTGCCCAGAGCACACCCTGCTTCCCACTCCCAGGCTGTCTGTCTGTCAGGGCTCCCTCCCAAGAGCCTTTCCCTTGGCCATCACAGAAGAGCGCCATCATCCTCTGCAGTTAGTGCCCTTAAAATGACACCCATTCTTGACCGAGGACACCCTTGAAGGTTCCCTGGAAGAAGGCACACTTGGGACATTCTTGGACCATGTCAAGGCCCCAACAACCTCTTCCCACCTCAAGGCTTCGATTTATAAAGACTGGCTTGGGTGACAAATGTCCTGTGGGCCTTCTCGCTTGCACAAATGGAGGAGGGGATGAAATCGAGCCTGGCTGCCAAGTCACGTGACAGCCATTTCTCAGAAATGCCTTGGCCCTCCCTTGCTGGGTATGCCTGATCTAATAATCATCTAAGTCAGGCTGGCAAAGCAGCTTAGCTGGGCTCAGTGGAAGGTGCTCCTTTCGGGCTGTTGTCTGGGAGACATGCCTCTCAAACCACCTGTGGCTTCTGCCTCACCCCTGCCCCACAACAGGGCAGAACACAGGGCACCCTCTGCCTATGTGCTCTGCCTGGCCCTGGGTTCTTTAATGGATCCACTTTTCATTGTGATTTGAAATCAAGGAAACGCTCTAAGTGTTTTCACTCCTCACTAGCTTTTACTGCTGGGTCTGGGTGTGGTGGTGACAGACATCCTCCAGAGGCCAAGGAGGAAGTCATCCACTCCATTCCTTTCACTTTCCTCTCTATCCCAACCCTCCTCTTCACTTCCTACTGTGTGACCCTGGGCTTTGTTTCCAGATCAGAGCTTCCAATCCTGCTTTGGGGCTGGGAGACGGCTCAGCAGTTAAAGGCTCTTGCTTTCAATCCTGGTTTTGACTAATGAACTTCCTTCACAGTAATCTGTAATTTTGTAAACCATTCAAAATTTAAAAAAACATTTTCTTATTTTTGTACAGCTTATGTTAAAAAAGATTTTAAGTTAAATATTTTATATGGGCATATTATTCAAAGATGATATTAAATGAGTATTAAAAGACAATTTTTAATAATGTTCATTACATGGGGCACATTTTAACATTTTTCCCATTTAATAAGTTACACCCAACATTTCATTTCCCTTAAAGTAGTTATGTAAGAAAAGATAGATCCGTTGACAATTTTTTTCAAAAATGTCATTTGGTTCTGGAATCAGCATATATGTGTATACACATATACATACATATGTAACATAATTGAAATGATATATATACATATATATCATAATTGAAGCTTAATTAGGTGTGTCAACTTCAAGAATTTTATAAAAACCACTTTTTGCCCTGATATTTAGAATCTATACATCTTAGGGGCTGGGGAAATGGCTCAGTGATTAAAGGTGCTTACTTGCAAAGCCTGCAGGCCTGGGTTCAAGTCCCAAGCCACCCACATACGGTGCACAATATGTGGTGTGCATTTGTAGCAACAGAGGTCCTGGAGTGCTCGTGCGTGGGCTCACGTGCAGTGTACCCACACACAAATATTTTTAAAAATCTGCACATTTTGAACTTCAGAAAAAAAATAACCACAGTGTTTTGTATTGCTCATGCTATCCAAATGATAAATCAGGATTCAGAGATTCATAAGTTCTTCCAAATGACACCTACTAGTAACAGTTTTTTCAATCAATAAAAAGGCAAATTAAATTAGCTTTGTATTATCTGCTCCTTTCATGTCGTCGTTCTTCCTCTCATTTGATGACCTATATAAGAACTTGGATCAGGTGATCTCAACTTATGGATCTGGTAAAAATAACCTTGAGGCAAAATTGCAGAATTATCATTCTTGGGCTCCTCATTACCTTGGGGTAGCTTGACATAAATGTTCTTTATGTTTCCTGTCTTTGTCGCTTTTTATTCCTAAATTGGTCCATTTTGGTTATAAATGAAACCATATATGACAAATAGTAATAACAGTTTAATAGTATATAACATCAAAGTGAACCAAAGTCATCAACTAATTGGTGGTTGGGTCTGATTTTCATTAGCTGTGTACTTGCTCCCCCAGCACCCTACACACACATGCGTGCAATTTCGGAGGTCCTCAAGGTTCCTTCCATCTCAGGGGAAATCACATCTAGCCATCTACTGGTTTTACAATGCACACTTTCAACCTGATGCATTTCTAATGGCGAGCCCCAAGCACCTGCTCTGGAAGTGCTGGGTCTACTCCTCCTCCACTGGAGAAAAGGGAGGGAACTGTAAGTACACTGTACTGTAGCAAGAAGAGTGGGTCTGTCCTTCAGGGTAACAGATGACAAGTCCAGTCTGCAGTGGCTGAAAGAGGTGGAGGGCTGGTCAGGACGGGAGTGAGAAGGAGTGGACTCATCACTACAGAGAGAAGTCAGAGTGCCTGGCCTCAGAAGCTTCCAGGTTGAGAGACTCCTAATGGATCACGGAGGATGTAGTATGAGGATGTGACGGGTGGGTCCACTGCAGCCCCTTGGAGGAAACCTGTGCAGAGCTCTGCATTCCTCCTCAGGAAGAAAGGCATGCTGCTGTTGGGTCACATCCACCCCCACTGGAGCCTGAGTCTGGGTAGGGTTCCCTGGCTAGAACGCTCTAGGAAGAAGAGGCCCCTGAGCGCTGCCACAGCCCTCAGGGTCAGGAGACCTCAACATGCCCCAGCTAATGAAGGATGAGCTGGATGGACTGTCCACCACCGTCCCCGCTGAGGCCGGGCCTGGCCACTGGAGTCACGTGACCAAAGCTACATCATGGCACAGGCAGCCCCTGGCATGAGCCCACAGGAAGCCTGCCCACTCCAGCCCAGCCCTAGTCCAGCATGAGTGCTCCAGAGGGAAAGGAAAGCATATTCAGGTGGGCAGAAATCCCAAGTAGCTTCTCAAGCTTCTGAGAGAGCCATTCAAATGTACACGCACACTGAGGCCTCACGCGGCCCCATCCCAGGGCTCTCAGGAGCTCAATCCTGCTCACCCCTGCCTGCTCCCACACCTAAGAGGCTCTTGCTTGAGAGGAGGGTCACAGTCTCCTCACTGTAACCTCCCCCCCCCCATACCCTTACTTCTTCTCAGACTTTAGCCATGGGTCCTCTCTGTTCAGGGACCCAAGTCTTCCACTGTCTCTGACCCCGCAGAACATGTCCAGCGCAGGCTGGGCCTGACCCAAGTTCTTCCCGGGTCCTCCCAACCCCAGGCGCAACCGAGCACAGGCTGCAGGCAGGGCAAGGCTCAAGCATCCCCACTCCTATCAGGACAAGCGCCTTCCTCAGCCCCCTGTGTGCTCTGCTTACCCTTCTGGGTGCAGCTTCAGAGCCTTTCTCAGACAACAGCCCGCATTGTCCTGAAAGGCAAGTCAGTCAGGCCCATTCACAGGCTGCTTTTGTTGAGTGACTGGAGTTTTTCATTTTCTAAGAAACAGGAACATAAATGGCTCTTTGGCATTTTACCGACAGAGGTGTGGGCGAGTGACTGGATCCCTCACAGGTTTGGTGTGGAACAAACTGGAAATTAGAGGCCCCTAAAGGAGCAAGGCATCATCTGTCAGGGGCTTAAGCCCAGCCCCTGCCTTTCCCTCCCCCCAGAGAGACACACCCAAACAGTTATACATAGACACAGACACATTCATGTATACAAACACACTTATATACATACGCATTCACACACACACAAATACACAGGCACACACAGGCACAGTCAAGGTCACATAGATATACAAAAATACATACTCAGAGGTTCACTTATTCATAAACATCCACCAGCTATGTTCAAACAGAAACACACAGACACAGACACACACACACAGACACACACACACACACACACACACACATACACACACAGCGCCATCTACAAACTTTCTTCCCAATCTTCAGGACAAACAGAGGACAAGAAGAGAGTCAGCACCGCTTAGAACCTGACCCCTATTTACCTGCATCCTGAGGTGAACCCCGAGGCTGCCCTGTCCTGCTTTCCCGACTTTGTGATTAGAGGGAGCAGGTATACTTGCAGCAATGGATAAACCCAGGCCTCCTGCAAGACCTGGAGATGTCACAAGGTGGCTCTAATAAATACCTGGCACCGAGCAGACAACTGGAGCTGAATGGTTCAAAGAATCTGGCATTGGACGGAAAGAATATGGGGTGTAGTCTTAGGGAACATGTCGGACTACCATGGTCTCTGTCCAAGGTGACAGAGAAACCAGCAGGGCATCCTGAGGCCTTGATTTATGCTGGACTCATGGTTTGGGTAGATCTTAGGTAGGACAATGGCTTATACTTGGAACTTCATAGCGCCAGAGCTGGGGGGGGGGCAACAGGGGTTTTTCCTGAACAATGAGTGGGACCAGGGATGGACGCAACTGCCAGGCAATCTGGCCACAGTCCTACAGGCAGAGGAGAGGCCCCTGCACAAAGGACTCTGTCCCTGGGGGAAGCAGCAGGTGGCTAAGCTCCTTGTCCTTCCCTTCTTCCAGCTGATAGCCTCACCCATCACACAGCAGAGGAAACAACGCAAGCAAGACAGGAAAATGAAGGCTGGGGGCTGGGGAGATGGTGTGGTGGGTAAAGTGCTTACTGTGCCAACATGAGGACCCGAGTTCAGATCCTCAGTACCCACGTGCCAGGCACTGTGGTGTACACCTGGAATACCACTGCTACGCAGACCCAGGAGGATAGCTCTTCTAGCTGTAAGCTCTAGGTTCAGTGAGAGACTCAAAGAATAAGGTAAGAGTCAAGAAGACGCTCGATGTTGACCTCTGCTTTCCACATGCACCTGCATGCATTCTCACCACATGAACACACACACATACACGGGACTGAGATGCCCATCTAGAAAGTCCAGGGCACCTGAATGCCACAGACAACCTGGTCCTTGGAGGGTCAGTCTCGAGTCTCTCTGGGAGCCTGTCGTCCACAGAACAAGTTCTTTCTGCCCACAAATCAGTCACAGAATATCTTGAAGCAAGGAAAAACCTGCTGCTCTTCCAAAGGACTGGAATGTGTCACTTACTCCAGGGGCTAAACTTAACACTGGGTTCTTCATTAAGACCACAGTCACTTCGCTCAACATTTCCTGGGCAAGGGCAATTAAAAGTCTCTTCTGAAGAGTATGAAGACATGCTTTTAGAATAAAACTGAACAAATAACCCCCCAAAATAACATAAAACATATAAGCCTCCAAGCCCAGAATGATTAAAGGGAGACAAACCAAGCATCATGTGACAGGGACAGGACAGGGGAAGCCTCACAGCCTTGCACAATCACACTGGCCTAGGTGTGAAAGGGTGGGCAAACACAGCACCCAACAGGTTGTGCTGTGACTGCCTGCTCCCCAAGGACCTTCTACCCAGTAGGAACACAAGGGACAAGGGACAGAGTGCCTTCACCTGGAACTAGACATGGCAAAATGATGTAAGAGAATGAGGAGAGAGAAGTGTGAGCTCGTTCAGAGTTGGGTGAAGGATGAAGCTAGTATTCATAGACAGCAAAATCCCAGGTCACAAATTGCAGTCATGGAAGCTCTTCATTTGAGATGAGTCATACCAGCCTGGGACTCCAGAAACCTAGGATTCTTACTCAATTCATTTGATTTTAGTCATCAGGACAACTGGTTAGTGTTTCTTGTCTTGTTTCTTGTAGAGGAGAAACATTGAGAGTGGTTGGGATGGGACAGGGGTCCCCTTACGAAGGAAACAGGAAATCCATTTATGACCTACAGAGCCCCTTACTCTGAGAAGTATCATCAGGCCATGCTATAGCTCAGTTCTGAACTATTCCTCAAAGGCTCACGTGGTTAATGGTTAGTATTCAACTTGGAGGATACTATCGGGAGGTTGCTTGGGGATGCTGCTGGAAGGGGTGGTGGGGCCTCATATCCATTTTCCCCTCTCTCCTTTTCTTTCTACCCATTAGGTGAGCAGTTTTGCTCTGTTGTGTATTCTGAACTATGCTGTGATGCCTGTCACAGGCCCCAAAGCAAGGGAGCCAACTGAGAGTCAGCTGAAATCTCTTAGAATCTGAGCCAAGTATACCTTTTCTCTTCATAACTTGATTACCTCTGGTATTTATTATAGTACCAGAAAGCTAACTAAATTGTGTTCCATGCGGAACTAATGTTCCAGTGAGTCAGACCTAACATGGGCATGAAGGGGCTCAGAAAAGGGGATCAGGAATTATTAAGCACACTCTATTCCGAGCTTTCCTTTCTTTTTTAATCCTTTTAATACCTCTAAAGCAGAAAGGTATGATTGCTTCTATCTCACAGATAGAAGAGCTGAGACTTGGGGGTTAAGCTGCTAACAGAGTTATGGGAGTGGTGCTGGCATCCCCGTTCTGTTCTGCACTTGACTGTAGCTGCTGGAGTCCTTGCTTTTCCCAGTGCCCCACACTGGCTACTGTTTAGTACAGGCTAAAATCTAATCAACAAAGAAAGTTCCTGTGTCAGCAACAGTGCACAGAGGACAAAGTGAGCATTAACAAACGCCTGATTACTGTAAACTAGCTCAGAAATGCCAGGCCACTAAATCATGCTGAGGCCTAACAGCTTAAAACCAAAGCTCTTGGTCTGCAGGCCCCTCATCTCCCCATGAGGCCCCTTGAGGGGCCATGGGATGCTTAGAAAGAGACTCAGTTGAAGACTGCCAGCTATGAGGCACTCCCTTCTAAGGGAAGGGCCACAGCACAGCTCTTGCCCAGTCCATCCCATACAGGGTTAGGCCCTACTCTGTGCAGGGACCTGGGTAGGCTGGAGAGGGGAGCCCAGCCAGAGGAAAGGCTGCAAGGACAAAGCCTCTTCAGTTGGGAAAACCCACTGCTACAGTGAGCAGAGCAGGCGGGAACACACTGTGGAGCATGTGGGTTCATCCCACACTTCAACAGACTCTTACAGTGTGTCTATGATGCTCCAAGATTATGCTGGGCTTTGGAGTTACAGAACTCTCTGGCCTCCAGGAACACACAGTCCAGAAGATGGGAAGATGGTCTGAGTTGTCCTCAGAGGAGGGTAATACCTGCAGGCACATTATTCACTGTTGTTTCTTCATGATGAACATTTTCAAATGGCATCTCAAAGCCCTGGCTGGGGCAAAAGGCTATCCGAACAGATTTATGACCTGGATCGTTCATGATGGCCATAGACTGAAAATGAATGAGAAAGAGACAAGTTCAGATACTGGGAGCGTGTTCCAAATTTAAGAAGAGAAAAAAAAGATGGAGCCTGAACTCAAGTACGGGTCAGAGCGGGGAGGGCAGCAGCAGGGACAGGGACAGGGACAGGGACAGGAGGCATGCTGAAGGCCTGGGGAGTGGCGGGTGTGGGAAGGAGAGAGAGGAAGGTCTGGAAGGCTTCCAGCTCAGTCATGAGACAGGAATTCAGGTGGAGAAGAGGCTTGAGAAGAGAGGTTGAGATGCATCTCAGGGCTTAAATGGAAGTACTACAGGGTCTCCAGGGGAGAGGACCTCGAGGGTCCTGTGAAAGATCCTACAGTCAGAAATATGGTCTGTACTGAAGACGCAATTTGGTAACTGCTCATGAGAACACAGGCACTATTCAAGGAGAATAAACAGAGTGAGCATAAACAGAGAACTCCAGATGAAAAAGAAAGTGAGCATGGCCATGAAGCAAGGGCCACAAAGATGCCAATGCCCCAAGATGCCATGCTGGGTGGGTAGCAGGCATCAAAACAGCTCTTGCAGGAAGCTTCATGGGCAATGGATCTATTGATAAAGAAATCTGAAGAGACAGAACATGAACAGCACAGGCAGAAGCAGCTTGGAGTTCTCCACCAGGACTACTGTCGTGTCTGTCATGTTTGCAGGAGAATCTGGCTGTGAGGCCAGTCTCTGCACCGGGACTGGATGCCAGCCTGGCTGTGAGGCCAGTCTCTGCACCGGGTCTACTCTGCAGTGTCTCTTGTGTTGGCATGGGGAGAGCCTGGATGCAAGGCTGGCCTTTGCTATCAACTTACCTGCCAGGAGACCCTGTTCAGTCATCTGCTTTTTCCAGATGAGGAAACTGAGGCATGGAGCTGGAATGAATAACACAGCCTGCACTGTCGTCATGATGAAGGGAACAGTAGAGGAAGGGAGAGGAGGAGAAAGCCTAGCAAACCACAGCTCTGTGACATCAACCATGGCCGGAAGGTGGGGCTTGGATTGTCCTGGGCATATTTTCCAAAGAGGAGGTGTTCTGTGGGTTAAAGCTCCTGAACCTGGAAAGATGATAGCTTCCTTCCAGCCGACAGGTGGAAGCAGAAAGAAATAAGTATGCTCCCCAGGGACTCCGAGTATCCCCGGGGACTGATTATTACAGTAGCACACCTCCAGCAGGTGTAAGAACCGACTCTCAGGTGTCCTGCAGGACTCTGCAGCTGCCTCCAGAGAGGACTGATGAGTGCCAATCTTCACACCATAGGGTCACTCGTCCCTTTTACGCCCTTTCTTGATGCTTTCTTATACACTGCTCACTGCAGCCCAGGGAAGTGACTATTATCTTAAAGGACTCAGAATGCCACGCCACTCACACAAGTCTGCTTGCGTAGGAAGCGGCAGCCCCGAGAATTGGACCTTGGTGGTGTGGGACCAATGCTCTAGTCTTCTGGTTTTCATGGACTACTAGACTCCCCAAACATCTGGGGACATATAGTAGGTTGCCAATTTCATATTTTGTGAAGTGACAATCATGGGTTAAACATCAGATTGGTTGTCTTTATAAAATCACTTTTAACACTCTCAGACTTCTGCACACGCTGTAAGGGGACAAACGCAGCAGAAACTCTTCTTGTTCTGTTTGCCTCTCGGCACCTCAACTACTGCCCTGGGTCTAGGGAGGAAGCTAACTGCCCTGCTCCATTAACTGGACACGCTTTCAGTCAGAAGTCAGCGACGCAAAGGAATGTGGGTATGTGGCATCATAGTGGTAGCAGCACCCATGGTCTGGAACTGGTGTGTTGCTGGCACAAGCTGGCGTTCTGACCATTGGTAGGGTACTAACTACCAATGGTCAGATGTGGGCATGAGTAATAGTCATTCTTGGCCACATGGCCTCTGAGGTGGGTTCTTCTCCCTTCTCCCAGGATTCTGGGCTGCCTAATATCCTCATAATTCCTTTTCTGCTTCAATTAGCTGGAAATGGTTTCTGCTGCTTGCTACAGAGTCCTGACTGATAGCACACACTCAGAATAAAGGGCAGCACTTCCCATGGAGTGCATTTAGTGCTGTGGCAAACACAGTGTGTCTGCATTTTTCTCCTTCGGCTGCAGACTCATCTGAAACTGAAGGGCTCTGCAGGTCAGAGTTTGGAACTCCCTAGCCTGCCTCTCCAAAGGGGACCATCACTTAGAACCAGGAGCCCCTACTGAGAAAAGCATTGCCAATGGCTGCCTGCGCCCCTGGATAAAGGCCTCTCAGGCCCCATCTACCCTTCTGCTCCCCCTCCTCTGGCTCTGCCCTTGGGCTGGGAAGTTTACACCCATTTGTAGGACAGTCAGAAAAAAGGCACTCCTCACTGGTACTCACACAGCTATCCTCTCGTTTCCCCTGCCTTTGTTGTCCTCTCTGACTCCCAGGGTCTGCCAGTCTTACTGTCTGTGGAAACTGCTTGCTTTAATTTTTTTTTCTGGGTTGAACGGATGGCTCAGCAGTTGAAGGCACTCGCCTGCAAAGTCTGCCACCCTGGATTCAATTCCCCAGCAGCCACATAAGCCAGATGCAAAGTGGTGCATGCATTCATGACTCCAATGTGTCTATGACAATGAGAGACAGAGTCAAATTCGAAGGCTCCTTGGCCAGTTAGTATGACATTCATTTTCAGTCTGGCAGTTCTTCTGCCGTGGTAAGAGATCCTGTCTCAAAGAAAATGTAGCAGAGACCCTGACCTCCACATGTGTACACACAAGTGTGCGCGCACACACACACATAAAAATTTTAAAAGATATAACCAAGTTTTTTTTTATTTCTAAAAATTTCCCTCCCGAACTAGCCCTAGTCTGTTCAGTCCCTCTGAGCCTTGGATGGAGGGGGCTGGAAACTTCACACATTAATTTTAGATCCACTTTGTCTTTTTTTCTCTCCGTGAGATGGAGAACAACTCATCTCTGTCCTCCACAGGAGGATCCTTCAAAGACAATTAAGTCCCTCCTCAGCCTCTTTCTTTTGAAATGAAATTATCCCTAATCCTTTATCCTGTCTTCAAGAGTTCTATTTTCCGGTCCTTTTATGGAGTGGACTCCATCCGGGGAACAACACAGCTGGGAGGGCTGAGGAGCTCAGGCATGGGGTTCACAGACATCTGGGAGCCTCGTCTCAGACCATTCGCCAAGTGGAATGACCTTAACATTGACCAAAGACTACCTCCTAGCCTGATGCTACTTTAGCCCACAGCAGGGTAGCCAATCCTCCCACTGAACCTGTGAGAAAGGAAGAGAAGCGATACAAAGGGAGAGAGGGTAGTCAGCGACAGAGAGGGCCTCCAATGCCAGGTTCAGCACTGGGTTTTATGGGAAGATATAAAGAATTTCAACAAGGAATGAATGGGAAAAAAAGAACAGACACTTTGAGTAAATGCTACCTAGCCACAAATATGGGGTTTTTACCATGGGGTCACTGTCTTTTAAAGGGTCATTCTTTTTTATCTCCCCTTGTGTTAACTCAGTTTGGCTATAGGCAGGGGATGGGGAGGGGAACGAATCTTAATAAGTGAGTGGATACTCACATGAATTCCTAATGAACCTCTCCCCAGTCCTGGCTCAGTGGAGCAGAAAGGACAATATCGTGACCACCATGTCCACAGGTCTGGAGTGACCAGCCCTTTGCCACAGACAGAAATGGTCATCAAGCACATGGCTGCTGTATAGTAGACATGGTAAGCCTGGTACTCAGCACTCCAGAGCCTCATGTTGGCTTCCGCACATAGATGGGCCTCACACGGAACACTCAATGCCAGGGTGACTCTGCGGATGAGTGATGTCTGCTTACAAATGATCCCTAACATGAGACTAGGATCCTTTTAATAGCAAAAGTCTTATACCTCAGCTTCAGTCCTTCAACCCATTAATTGCAAGCATCCTGGTCCTCACCTTTCCCCTAAATGAAAGAGAGAAGTGCAGGCATCTTCCTGAAGGCAAACAAGAAAATTGCCCAAAGAACCAAGTAATCTTCAAATGTCAAAAACATCCAGTGCATGAATCATGCTTAAGTAAGAGCACAGGAACTTGGCAAAGTGACGAGCAGTGGTTTATAACATTAGAGGTGACTGGGAGTCAGTCACATAGTCAGAGGCTGAGGGAGGAGGGTCCCTGGGCCAGCCCCAAACAGCCATCTCCCTCGACAGGTCCAACACCTGCTGTTTTCCCATTTGTGAAAGGACACCCAAATTGCAAGCCTCCTGGAGAGAAGACAGGTGATCCCCGGAGCATCTAGGGAGGATTTCTACAGCATTGCCTAGGGAACCATGCACTCGCTGGTACCTGCTTCCTCCCTGACCACTGAATGAATACAAGATCTAAAGAAACTATCAAATTCTTGTGTAGGCCCAGGTTCTTGCAAAACCTTCCAAGATGCTCCTGGTCCACAATAATCTCCAGCTAACTCCAATCCCTGCCGCCTGGCCTCTCTTTCTAAAGGCCCTAAATTATCTTTCCTCTAAGACAGTGATCCTTAATGACTCCTGCCTCTCCCAAGCCATGGAAAGTGAGTAAGTCCATGCAGTGCCACTGGCCCACCTATCAGCTTTAGTTAGGTTGACACACCCATTGTTGTTGCTCGCTGTGTTACAGATAACTGAGCTGGATATTCAAGAAAGAGTTGCTGAAGGCCTGGGCCAGGAATCATCAACCATATTGGGACTGAATTCAGAGCAGTGGCATAGACTTGTTTGTGTTAACTCTGAAATCCCTCAACTTTCAAAAGGCTTTGAGCAGAAACAGGCATGCCCTGTTCACTCAACAACCCCAGCATTCTAGGCTCTGGAACCATTCAGAATCCTGGAGGAGGACCAGCTCCAGCTGTCTTAGGTCAGAGCACTGGGACATTTTCTGGGGTGCCTAAAGGTAACTAAAGGTCATGCCAATGACGACATGAGTCAGAAAACATCTATGACTACAATTTTAGCTCTTCCAGAGGTTATTAGTTACTAGACTGGCCTGTGCACTGGTCTGAGTGACTCACATTGGAATCTATCTCCATTTTGCCAAAAGAGCCCAAGGAGACCCTCAGAACTAATCACTCACCATTGCTGACACTTAGGAGCAGCCGTTTTCATATCTGGAGGCCAACACATCAGATGCAGGCCCATACATCTAACAACCTACCTACCACCACTGCACACCCTGACACCCAGTCTTCTGCTGTCTTCTCTAATCCCTCAGAGCCTCTCTCAGCAGCCCTAATGCGAACAACTGCACCCCAACCATCCAATCCCTCAAACTAACCCACCATCCAGGCTGCTCTGAAACCCTCTGACAATCTCAAAGCCCTAGGCTCTCCATCCTCTCCATTACCTTGATCTAACCCACCACCATCACCTCTGATTGTACCCTGTACTTTCCCTGGGCACTCTCAGGTAGAGGAACCATTCTGTGAAAATGACAACACCTTTAAAAGCCACCAAAGTCAGTTGAGCTCTTGAGATAAAGATGTGGCAGGCAAGATTCTGCATGGCATTTTCCGACCTAATTCAGTCTCACTGGCCTTCTCATCCTTTCTCAAACATGCCATAGAGTCTCCTACACATCTGTCTCCTGTTCTTGGAAACCTACCCTGCCTCCAGCCAAGCCTCCATTCAAATCTCAGATTCAATAGGAAAATCTGAGTTAGCAGCTTATTTAAATCTCCGATCAGTTACCACCTACTCTCTGGATCTAAGACGAGGCAAGGCTCCCTTTAACAGCAGTCTACCTTCTTTCATGGCGTTCATTGCTGCTTTCACTGTCTGATAAACATTTGTGTCCTCCAGCAGGCTATCCACTCCTTAAGGGAAAGAATCAGGCTCGGGTGTGCCCCCTGGTCCAGTTCCGGTATCACACAATGCTAGGCACCCAGAAGGCACTCATATATTTGTTGAGCCATGAATAATGGTTTGGGTTTTATTGAGGGACGACATGCTGCCTTGCAGTCTGGCTTCATAGGAGACAGTTATAACACAGAGGCATTGCCGGTGGCAACATATTCCTTCCCAGGAAGATTTTCAAGTGGGAGAAAAACAGCCTCCCAAACTGGCATGCAAAGCAAAGAGTAAAAGATGAGTTGTTCCTCCAACAGAGGAAATGCACACGATCAGTACATTCACACGCCTTCTGTGTGGGGGTGTGGGAGATTCCTCCCCACCTCAAGCCATATGCTAGGGAGGATCAGGGTGGGAGAAGCCCTGTCTTTCTCGGTAACTGAAAGACGTCCACGATACTCAGTGAGCTTGGGACAGCCGCCTCCGTATTACAGTCACAGTACTGGTCAATTACTGGTCAGCCTTTTCCCTCTCTTTTGCTCTTTTCAAGAGGTTTTCTTTGTGCTGTGAAAGGAATTTTTATTGAGAACTTTAATACATGAACATATTGTAATTTGACCTTATTCCCATCCTGTTATCTTTTCTCTTTGTCCTTCTCTTCCACCCCAATCCACTGTAGACCCTCCTCTTTCTAGGAAATCTATCCTCTGTCCTCCAAGTCCAAATGTCGCTGAGCACAAAACACAGCAGGTCTTGTGAGGATGAGATCCCGAGCATCCTTCAGGGAGGCAAATGTCTGACTCATTTTTTTTTTTTCATACTCAAGATTGTCTGGCCATGAGTACACATCTGGGTGAGATAAACTTACCAACAACAATAGGTTCTCCCCAATTATTCTAGGACAATTATTCCATGTCCAGAGCCCGCTCCCAAATGATTCTTCATGACGGGTCCCTCCCACTCTCCCCACATAGGAAGGCTATGATTCCCAACACCTGTCTGAAGATTGCTCATCTCAGCCCATGGAAGCCACCATAGCAGTCCGCTATTTCAAGAGAGTCCCCAAAGCAAGCAGTATGCATGCTGAGACTGTATGTCCCAAATAAACTATACTGGACTTACAGTCTAAAAGAAACTGCACTGAAATGGTATGCAAGACACAATGAGATGCCATTGTCCTCCAAATCAATAGTCTTGAAAATGATAGCATTAGCCCTCCTGGATACTACTGATTCAGTAAAATAATCAGCATACTTCAAAAGCCTTAAAAAATTTCCAAACACAAGAAAGTTCAGCAACCTGGCTAGATAAAAAGACATTTTACACACACACACACACACACACACACACACACACACACATATATATATATGAATTATATAGAATTAGCAGCTTCCTTGTTTGTCAGCAATAACTCATTAGAAAATACAGTGGGACAAAAAGATCTCACTTTTATCTTTAAGCAACATCTAAGGATAACGTTTTTAAGAATAGTGCAGAGCTCATAGGAAGAAAACCACAGATGTTTACAGAGAGATATGAAAGCAGACTCAAATAAACAGCGAGTAAACGGAAGAGCACATTCCTGAATAAGAAGACTTGGTGCTGTCGGCAGGATGTCAATTCTTTATAAATCAATTTATAGTTATCATCTAATTCAGATGGACAGCATGTAACGCTAACTCAACAAGAGATTTTTCTTAGCTTGGCAAAGACGTTCCTAAAGTTCAGCTGGGCTACTAGATGTGTCAGAGATAGTAGCCAAAAACATTCTGGAAAGTCATGCTAACGGAGAGGATCTGGACTACCAGATTTCAACACACAAAACAAAGGCTTCTGCAATCACAA